>PVIU01006406.1:0-102233 GCA_004026605.1 Ondatra zibethicus
GGCATCCCCCCTACAGTGATGGGCATCCCCACTACCATGATGGGTCTCCCCCCTACAGTGATGGGCCTCCCCCCTTACAGTGATGAGCATCCCCCCTACAGTGATGGGCAGTCAGGAGATGTATCAACCACAGCAGGACAATGCACAGAACAAGCAAATGCAACCATTTGCTTGAGAAGGCAGGGAACATCTATCTAGGTGCCAGCGTGTGGACTCTGCTGTAGTAGTAGGCAGGAGTAGGCAGCCTGTGCTGGGTCCTCTCTCCAGTAAGTTGTTCAGAGAAGCATCCTGTCCTATTGCCTAGGTGACCCTGTCACCCCAATACATGTAGCCCAGCTCCACAGGCAAAAAAATAAGGCAGGCATCCTACTGTGGACAGCCTCCCAATCACCAGCCAGCAGACACGGATCCTACTAGCAGGACATCTGTGCTAAGGGCTGGGGTGGGATAAGCACAAGCACACAGGTAAGAGGCCGGCAGTGACGGGCAAACATAGCCCGTAGATATGGGCCAGACCTATGGCTGGCTCCTGGACACAGGATTCACAGAAGGGATGGTGGGTACAAATGCAGTACTCCAGACGACATAAGCTGCTCCAAAAGACTGGGGACCTACTGTGTGTAGCCCCTACTTACATGGCAGAAAGTCCCTCTCTTAAGGAAGTCATACACCTTGGCTATCACCACACTGTCCCCTCTACCAAGAACAGGGTGCCAGAGACAGAACAGAAGGAATGAACTCTACCCATAGAGACGGCACAGCCTTGCTTTAGGCCAGGCTAGAATAACCATACTTAGCGGGATGAGCACGCTGAGTGCCTGGATACTGAGCAGACACTGAGGCTTTTGCTCTATGTCAGACACAAAACAAAACCAAGCTGGGTGGGCTTTTAGCTACACTAGGGGAAGGGGGCTACTGAGGTGGGGACCACTGGGAACATCCTTCCTATCCTTCCTACCTGGTCAGACATCTTTCTGCTTCCTGTTTACCTTGCACACCTCCGGCCCACTGCCCCTTTCCTTATAACTCTGCACCCTGTGATGTTTGCTTCACTACAGAATCAGGAACACAAAGCCATGTGACCATGAACACTCTGAAATTGAGCCAAAGTAAGCTCTTATTGTCTTAAGTTGACATTCTCAGTATTGGCCGGAGTAATAAAAACTGATAAAAAGACACTTTTTCCTAAAAGCCATCTTTCCCTTCCCCTAGCAAGCCCTCCTTTAAAAAAAAAGAAAGAAAGAAAGAAAAAAGAAAAGAAAAAAAGGCTTTCATCTCATCTTTCTTTCCTTTCCATCACATGACAAAACCTGGGGAAAGCAACATGAGAAAGAGAGATTTGTGTGGGCTCCTTATTTCCGGTGGGGGTTCAGCTGGCTCCACTGTTGATTGGGGGGGCAAGGATAAGGCACAGTCTTCCAGGACACACCCTTCACCCAGTAACCTACCTCCTCTAACTAGATCCCAGCTAGTTTCTGCCACCTCCCAATAATGCTGCCAAGTTGTGACTATATCATCAGTGGGTTAAGGCATTGATTACTTCAGAGCCCTGTGACCAGTCACATCCCCCAAAGCCTTGCCTCTGATCTCTGCACTGAAAACCATGCCTTCTACACAGGACCCCTTTAGGGAACACTATGTGCAAGCCTTGGTAATGAGTATCTCTTCTGAGCTACGCAAGCTGGGCTCACTAACTTTTCCCCTGCACTCTCCCTGGAGAGGTGGTGGCAAAGGCTAACAGCAGAGTCTGAGAAAGAAGGGGGAGGCTGAAGTGACTGTGACGCCACATCGTGGCACTGGGATGGAGAAAGGGCAAAATGAGTGCATGCTTTGCTTGGGACTGATCAGCCACCTATTCTCCTGCCCCAGTGTTGCTTTGGTGACCTGAGAGCTGCCTCTCCCTGCATTCCCTCTTCCTTCCCCTCTTCCCACTTTCCCCACTAACTTACCACTTCCCCAAAAGACACTTCTAAAGACCCATTATCATGATGGCCTTCTACCACTCGGGAACCTAAAATAGTTCCTTATGTATAAACTTCAGACTAGCTTCACTTCTCGGACGTGTCAGCTCACCATGCGCACCCCATCGCACTCCAAGTGGCGCCCTCCAAAGTAATCATCACCATGACAGCATGCCTGCACAGCAGCACATGACAGTGGAAAGACCACGCACAGGGAAAGGCACAGAAGCAAAAGCAATGCCCTTAGCCTAGTTCTGTCTCTAAGGGCATGCACTCTGGGCTCATTCAGGCCACCCCCTTGACTACTATCCAGTGTTATTTTACAAAGAACAACACTGACCCTAAGTTGTCCCAGGAGAAGCCTATGCCTGCCCCATCCAGCACACAGCAGAAAACTCGCGTGCCCTAGGGGAGCTGCCTCTGGCCCCCACGATGCTCTGGCAATAAGCATCAAGCCAAGTCTCCTCCAAAGAATCACAGGAGACACTGCATCAACTCCTGCAGAATCCTGACAGACGCCCTAAACAAGTCTTCCCAGATCAGCTTGGAAACCTATTGGCGTGAATGAATCTCCTGACAAAATAGTATCAACATGTCGCAGTTACAGACCATAATCACAGGCAATTCTACTCAATTCCTTACTGAAGTTCTGCCTTTTGATTGGTCAAGAGCCACTGCTCCCTAACCCATCACCACCACTGTCTCCCACACACACATGCAGCAGGAAAGGTAACTTTAAACATGATGATAATTATGTCTTCTGTATTCAGGGGCTTAAATCTGGAACTCTCTCAAGAGATTGAGGCCCACAAGAAGTATTATAGCAAAGACTCTTGGGGGCATCAATACTCCCCACCCTTCTAGAAAGGACTACTCCCCAGTACAAATTTGCTCTGAAAATAATGATTAAAATGGTAAGCTAGGCTGATATTGGCAGCTTCACTGAGATTACCAGAAGTCAACCACAGACACAGTCTTCTGTGGGGGAACATGCAGTCGCCCTCCTCCCCAACACCATCCTGCATCAGGAGCTCTCTCTACCAAGCTTAGCTTCACTCCCCACAGTCACACGGGGCTCCCAGTGGCCAGTGCAAATCTCGTCAGAGCCTGTGAGAGCTTTGTAAAAGCCCCACCCACACCCACAGCCCCTTCCACACTCCAAGGTGACTTAGACACATGGGATGGATCCCCCTAACTTTACACACACTCGTTTAGGAGCCAAAGAGCACAAGTCAATGAATTTTCTTCTTCAGTGAAAGCTTTATTGATGTAGATGTATACTGTCTGTGTAGTGTATATGATGTGTATGAGACTATCCACAGGGGCCAGAAGAGGGTAGCAGATCCCTGCTCATTATTTAGGTGATACACTTTTAGTACTTGATTACAGGAGCCCAATTTGATGCAGACATCATCTTTAAAGTATACGAAATCCAGCAGCCATTTGGAAAGTGATCAAACAAGCGGAATACTCTCTAGCCTCCCAACATGATAGAGGAGGCTTAGATACACCAGTATTCCTCAGTCCTGTCCCCCATTCTGTCCTTTTCTGCAGAGATGTCCTGGGCAGCTGGATCAGACCACTGGCTTAGTGTATGTGGAAGAAATGCTCCCTTTATCCCCAAGAACAGCTCCCCTTTCCACCGTGAACACTGCTTGGGGAAGCAGCTCATAGGGCCATCTGAGTGGAGCATCTGAGGGGCGCAGGGAAGTGTTGAGAACAGGACAGATGTGGGGACATTGGATCTCTCACTACTGTGAGCTCTTCCCCTAGCCCATCACCTCCAAGCCAATGATTGGGGTCTCACTGGGTAATGTATCAGACAGCAAAGCAACTGCAGTTGCCTTCAGAGAAAGTACTCTCTTCAGAGGTGGTACCTGCTACTTACGTGCACAGCGGACTGTAAGAAGGAGAAAAAGTCACAGCACAGTGTATATCCCACATCTGGGATGAGGCCCACAGGGTGGGGCGGGAGGTAGTATACATAAGACCTCAAGTAGCATCTTCCGGAAGGCAGACAGATGTCAAAATGAGGGTTCAGAGGACTGCCTTGGCTTCAGGACTCGCAGAACCACTCTTGTGTTATTAGTGAGAATGAAATTCTACCCGAAGCTCCCAGAACCAAATAAATGAAGTCACCTCCAAATGGCCTCTCTAGGACTCCAGCTGGTCAGAAACCTGTGGGTCACCCCATTAATTCTCCCAGACAAGTGCTACAGCCTAGCTCCATACCAGAGCCAGCCAGATGGACCCCACAACCCTCTAATTGATTTCCCGTTATCTTAAAATTAAGATTTTTAAGAAAATCACCATGGCTTGGCGTGGGCAGCACAGAACATCTGTAAACTCCTGGTTTTCCACTGAGACCGTGGACTACACTAAGAACCGCTACTACCTTTGCCTCTGCTGGGCCTGTCCTCCCTAGGATATCCACTGAATCACAGGCCTTCGTGTCCCCATCTCTTCAGGATGGCTGCTGTGGTGCATGGTCAGGTCCCCCTTGAATAACACCAAGGAGAGGGCACTCACTGCCTCACATGTCTTAAACTCTCTTCATTTCCCAATGTCCCACACTCTACAGAGTGAAGATCTGGTCTCACTGGACCTGGTCAACTCATCTCCATGTTGATTTCTTCCTGAGGAAGGGACAGAATTTTCCCATAAAGGAAACTTTACAGAAAGACCCCCACTGGCCTGAAGCCACCCTTTCCTCCACAGGATTTAGTGAATGTGTTAGAAAGCAAGTGCCACCTGTTTTGATGAGCTGCATGCGAGAACCCGGGCAGGTTCTCAGGGAGCCACTTCAGTGTGTGCACATGCACAGGAACACCTGGTGACTGTTTCTGTAGGTACACACACATGCTGTGGGCTGGGAAGGCCAGAGGCCAACCTCAAAATCTCCCACTGTGGTTTCCTGGGCCATTGTTAACTTTCATTATTTAGGGTTCAGCACCTGGGCATTTGACCTTCGAAGTCCGGAAGGAGGGTTTACGAGATGGCTCAGCTGATAAAACATGCTTCCATGTGTGCATGAGGACCTGAGTTTGATACCCAGAATCCATGTTAAAAAGCTAGGCATGGTGGCACCTGCTTTTAGTCCCTGTACTGGGAAGTAGAGACCAGCAGAATGCTAGGGCTCACTGGCCAGCCAGTCAAAGCTATGTGGTAAGCTCCAGGTCTGTGAGAGACCCTGTCTCAGAAAACAGGGTAGAACCAGAGGTTCCCTAGCTTAACAGACCCCCTTCTCTTCTTTTTCTAATACATGTTTAAAAGACCAGGTCTGGGGCTGGAGAGATGGTTGATCAGTTAAAAAGCACTGGCTTCTCTTCTAGAGAATCTGGGTTTGGGTCCTAGCACCTACAGGATGGCTCACAACCACCTGTAACTCCAGTTGCAGGAGACACAGTACCCTCTTCTGGCCTCTGCTGGTACCAGGGATGCATGTGGTGCACTTACACACATGCAGGCAAAACACGCATTAAGACAAAACCAAATAAATCTTGAAGAACTGGGGCTATTTTTGCCGAGTAGACTGCCCTGCCTCCAGAGGCAGCTGACCCTCTGGCACTATCTCAAGGATCACTCAGTCCATTTCCTGTCAGTTGCTCATGGACCTGAGCTGGTTCCATTTCTGGTAAGAACACAGCAGGGGTGGTGCATTCAACACATGACCCGCAGCCCACTTCCTCTTTATGATGATGCAGGCCACCCAGCATCAAGGCTAAGACCCTCGGCTAAGCATCCCTCTAGCAATAGAACTTCTTCTTCCTTTCTTTGGAAACCCCAAAACACAATCCTACGAGAAAGGAAGAGTAATAGAGGTGCAGCTCTCAAGTGCCAGAGCCCTAGGCTTGGTCCCCAGCACAGAAGGAAGAAAAGTTAAATGATTACTTTTATCAATTGTTTTTTGCTGTTTGTTTTTTCTGAGACAGGATTTCTCTGGAGAATGTGAGTTTCCCTGGAATTCACTCTGTAGATCAGGCTGGCCTAAAACTCAGAGAACTGCCTGTCTTGGCCTCCCAAGTGCTGGGATTACCACAGCTCAGTTCTTTATCAATTGTTAAAATGAGTTTCCTGGCATCACCCAAAATCAGCTAAAGAGTATTACTGTTATTTAAATAATAATATTTTTTAAAGTCAGCTATGTAGACTAAAATTATGTGTCACCCTAAAGTAACAAAGTTAATAGCTGTCCAGAACCAAATGCTCCCTCTGAAGTCCCTGATCCCGCCACCCTAAGCCTGCTCTCTAGTTCTTTCTGGAAAGACAGTCCACAAACAGCCCGACATTTCTGAGTCCCGTGGAAGGAGGCAGGTGGGGAGAGCCATCATCACCATGCTGGGGAACAACGCCGTAGATGCGTGCACGTTGTGCTCAAAGGTAAAGCATCCATGCAATTAAACATTCAATTACACACAAATCTCCTTACTCTTCCTTTATAACCGAATCTTTGAAAATGACAGCTTCCAGTAAAACACAAAGCAACTTTTTTTTTTCTACAGAAGCTAATCATGTAGGGGAAGTTCCCAGGGTACTAGGGGAACACAGTTATGACAGCATATGCCAATATCAGCAAGCACCAGGCTTCCAAAATCCAGCAGCCTGCTGCAGCAGAAAGCACTCAAACGTGTTCTCAGTGAGCCAGGAAACCACAGGCACCTGCTTCTCCAAGTAGACTCTGTAATCACAGGAGATCACAGAAACAGTGATCTCCTTCCCAACACATGAAGGAAGCAGGGTGGGAAAAGGCCAACGGAGCCACATGTAAGTGAGGAAGGAGCTTGAGGTTAGCTCAGGGCTCTCAGACAGGCCACTGATACAAATTCAGGGAGCAGGGCATGGTATCTTGCTGGACATCCCTCTTGAAGGTAAAACACCCTCAGACTATTGAAATACTATGCCAACAGATGTCCCACCTGTTTACAATTGTCACCAGGCCACACACTAACAGCTTTCCAATTCAGGGAATAAAAATTAAGTAAGGTGTCCTGATGTGGGATTCCCCTCTGTATGCTGTGAATATGTTTTATTACCATTTATTAATAAAGAAGCAGCCTCAGCCTATGGCAGGGCAGAATATAGCTTGGCAGGAGTCCAAACAAAGATACAGAAAGAAAGAAGGCAAGAGTCAAGGAGACATCATATAGCTGTTGAAGGAGACAGATCCCGGAACCTTATCCGGTAAGTTACAGCCTTGTGGTAAAACAGAATAATAGAAATGGGTTAATTTAAGATGTTGGAGCTAGCTATGAATATGCCTAAGTCATTGGCCAAACAGTGCTGTAATTAATATAATTTCTGTGTGATTATTCAAGTCTTGGCAGCCGGGGAACAAACAAGCAGTCTCTGATTATAACATCCAACAGAACTTGATGATAAGTCCTATGTCCGAAGACATCACACACTTTAGTCACAGGACGTGAGGAAATGAAGTAGGTGTTAGCCAAGAAGCTTCCTTGCTGCTGGCTAGCTTTCACGGTACTAGAGGATATGTAGGGGCATAGTCATCAACAGTCTTACCCAGCTATGAACCCAGAGAGCTACAATAATGATCCTGGTGAGGCCAGATCTGACCATGGGTACAACAGGAACAAGAATGTTACTTTTGCTTTCTAATCACAGTTAAGGCCTACACCACAGGCAGAAAAACACACCTAGTACTGTAAATCTGGCCAAGAGCCCATGGCTGGGAGCTCACTGGCCCAGGTAGAGAATTTGGTATTATTCTGCTAAAACAAGCATAATGAACCAAAATGCCCATGAACTCAGATCTCTCTACCCATAGAACACTGCGGCTCTCAGACCTCATCCAAGGAGTCTTTGGACAGGGGACAGTGGTTAACACAGAAACTGACAATGGATCAAAATGCAGAGGATGAGGGTCAGTGGAGTTTTCAGCCACAGCTGAGACATCTTTATCTCTTTCCACCAAGGCTCAGAACCATTACAGAAGGGATGGGAGTAGAATGATTACAAAAACCAAGATGCTGGGGAGGTCTGGAGCAAGGTACAGTGTCTGCTAGACATAATGGGATCCCTCCATTCATGAATTCATAGCAGTTACCGTTGCCTGCACAAGAACTGAGCAAGACCAGGCCAGTCAACATTCCAGCATAACATGGTAGGTTGATCATGCTCCAGTGCATGGCTGTATGGGTAGCATATATTGAACTTTATGGACTTATTATTATTTAAAAATAGTGATAATAATAATAACTGAGTTTGAAGAGGATATGTGTAGTAATGGAGAGAGCCTGCTTTTGGTCCCGGCCGCCCAGCTAGCTTAAGCCCCGAAATAACCACACGAAAATTGTATTAATTAAATTACTGCCTGGCCCATTAGTTCTTGCCTCTTATTGGCTAATTCTCAGATATTCATTTAACCCATCTCCATTAATGTGTATTGCCACTTGACTGTGGCTTACCAGCATGATTACCGTCCATCTCAGGCAGGAGAAACATGGTGTCTGCCACACTGCCTTCTTCCCAGCATTCTGTTCTGTCTACTCCGCCTACCTGATTTCTGCCCTATCAAAAGGCCAAGGCAGTTTTCTTTATTCACCAATGAAAGCAACACAAATACAGAAGAACCTCCCACACCATATATTGATGTGGGGGTAGATCTGGGAAGAGTTTGGGAAAGGGAAAAGTGAAAATGATCAAAATAGATTATATGAAACCCTCAAATAACTAGTAAAGATGTTTTCTAAATGTTTACTAGGGGAAAAACAAATAAGCATTTGATTCCACTCAGTAGTCATAGTTCCTTTCTTCAAAGACCAAACATGGTCACTGTCTTCAATGTTTCCATATAAATATGCATGGCCATGAGAAAAAGAAAGGAATCCCATTTAGCCAACTTGTCTGGCTCACTGCAGGGCAAAGTAGCCACCAGATTTGGCAGCATTCCCATCACTCAAATCCCTGCTTCCTGTGAGTCCTTCAGAAAGAGGCAGGCTATAGTATCCTGGGGATTCAGGTCAATATTTAAGAGGAAGCGGCTTTGGAGATGGCCCTCAGGGAATCAGAGGAGAGGAGGGGGCCACAGAGACAAGGGCTGTCACCCTGCCAATCTCCCTTCTCACTTTACTACAGTGAGTCCAGGGAAGTAGACCAGCCTCAAATCTACACGGTAAGCACACAGGGTGGTGAGAACCCAGCAGTCACTTAACCAGGGCCTGCAACCCAGCGTGGGCATTTAATCATTAGCTAAGGCTTTGTGTTCCCCTTGTGCGGAAGCTGACACCACCAAAGGTCAACACGTCCTGGCCTTGCCTCACAATCCTTCCACCTGCAGAGGTGGGACAATAGCTCAAAGCTGGCTTGCAAATGCGGGTGACAAAAGGCAGCCAGGCTGCATTTGGGAGGCTGGCATTGTTGGGTGTGTTTGTTGGGGGATTTTCCATTTCCCAGTAGGATCTGTGCTGAGACTTGTAGCTCCCAGCTACAGATGACAGCACCAGGCTGCCAGGAACCTCCTCTCTGGGGCTGCCCTTCCCAGAAATCCAGAACACTAAAAGCTTCACAGTTGGACACAGTCAAAAGATGGATGTTATTTTAGGTGTGGGAGGGAACGGTGAAATCAAAGGAAAGGAAGGATCAAAGTCTGGCTTGTGATTGGTGGGGAGGAGTCACAGACTTCCCAAAGACTTGGGCCTCCAGGGTAACAACATTTTGGATCCTTGAGAGCAGAGCTGAAACAAGACCCTGGTGGGCAAAGGTCTGAGCTCAAGTCAGGCATCCCAGGGAACCATCCATGAACACTGGCCTGGTCCTGGCTGGCCTACCAGGATGTTGCTCATTCCATAGCTGTTGGCGAGATAGGAAGCCCTGGGAGGATAGCCCTGCAGTCCTTCCCTGAAGATTCCTGGAGAAATAGGTGTCACTGTCCTGCCCAATGCCCCTGACAGATTATAGCCAAAGACTGTGTGTCTCAGTTTCCATGAACTATCTCTCTATACTCTACCTCACCAGAGCCTCTCCTACTCCATGTCCACTACGTGCTATTCCTGTGATGGCTACATCACTGCTCTGCAGCCAGAATGGCTTCCTCTCCACTCAGTCCATAGTTGCCTAGGGAATAATTAAGCAATATGACAATGTCTCCCAGAGTATTGGCTTCCCGAGCCTACTAGAACAAGGACCCCATACTGCACGCCCTAAAACCATGGGCATTTATTTTTCCCCACAGATGGGACCAAAAATGAGAGACTGAGGAGTGTCTGCAGGGCCATACCCCTCTCAGATGTCAATGCTGGCCCTGCTTCTTGCACCTTAACATAGCCATTGCAGTCTTGGGATCTTAGAGACACATTGCTTCCATCTCTGCCTCCACCATCACATGGCCTTTTCCCTGCTGCGGTGGTTTACAAAGGTATGGCCAAAACAGACTCATGTGTTTGAATGCTTGACCCATAGGGAGTGGCCCTATGAGGAGGTGTGGCCTTATTGGAGGAAGTGTGTCACTATGGGGACGGGTTTTGAGGTCTCATTTGTTCAAGCTATGCCCAGAGTGTGATACACAGTCTCCTTCTGCTGCCTGTAGATCAAGATGTAGATAGAACTCTCTCCTTCTCCAGCACCATGTCTTCCTGCATGTTGCCATGATAATAATGGATTGAACCTCTGAAACTGTAAGCCAGCCCCAATTAAATGTTTTCCTTTATAAGAGTTGCTGTGGTCATGGTGTAGAGACACCACAGCAAGAGAAACCCTAATTATGACACCTGCATATTTCCCTGTGTGGATGTCCTGCATGTCCACATTCCCTGAGTTACAGGTCTGAAGTAGAGAAGTATCATTTTGAGTTGTCTCTATAACCTCTAACTTCCTGGCAAGAGCCAAGGTATTTATGCAGAGATATATGCCTCCCTCTGGCAATCAAACTATTGGGACAATGGAATTAGATGTCATAATTAGAGTTTCTCTAGGAACCTCATGCTAGAATCAATGCCTGTAGCCAGGTGTCAGCCAGAGAAGACAGTCTCACGGAGATTTCGCACAGTTCTGACTACTTGTAGAAGAAACTGGATCCAAAGATGGGTCAGTGATGTACAGGACCACACCTTGACCAAGACTACTTAGTTATGCAAACCTCTTGCCCTCTGTTTAAACCTCAGCCTCATGCCAGGTCCAAGAAGATACTCGGTAGTCACTGGACCTATTGATCTGTTCCTCTCCCCAGTGTGATCATACTGGGAAATAAATCTTTCTCTGCTTTTCACTATTGCTTGTTTAATTGGCTTATCAAGGACCAGTGGCTAAACACATATTGTTAGGGATGCCAGGGTCCAGACTTGGACTTCTCCAACAACACCAGTATAGAGGTGTCCTCTGGAGCCCAGAAAAATGAGGATACCAGCTATTGGTTCTCTCCACCACACACAATTCCTCCCATGAAAGGCTGGGCGTGAGTTCAATTGTAAGGGGCAACTGTCACTCCTCACCACCAATACACACCTCACTCTCTTCAGGTCGGTCCTTCAAGGTGATGAAAGCAAAGGTAAGAAGACGAGCATGTGAGAGGTGTTCAGGGAGGTGGCTTTAAACCCTGTCCACCCTCAGCCACTCATCCACTAACAATCCGGCTTGCCTGAAACCTACGGGATGGAGAGGAAGCTAAGAAAGGAACCAGTAAATAAGTGATGCATGTGTCTCCATCAGCCAGCCCAGAGAGCCAGCTGCTCTAAGCTGCCCTCCAGGAGCCGCCTGACACCACAGGGTGTGGACAATCCTGGGGACAGGAAGCTCTGTCGATCTCTTGGTTCTGTGCCTCCTTGAACTTGTACTGAACCCAGCCACCTGCAATGCACACTAGAGCTTTCTGGGAGGAGGCAGAACAAGAGGTTCGATGCCCACACCTGAGAAAAGTGGAGAGGGCTGGAAGACCAGACAGGACCAGCTGGTAAGAAATGGGCCGGAGGCTCTTAGCCAAACAAGGACGAGAGCTCCCCAGGTGCTGCTGACCACACAGCCGGCCCACTTTATAGTCACGTGACCTGGGGTAAGTCACACCAGCATGGATATGAGCCTGCTTCCCCGCCTTTGCTTATCCCACCTCAACCTGCTCAGTCTTCCCAGATCTTCTGTCCCCAAGGGTCTCCTGCTTTCCAACATGAAAAGCCACGCCTGCATCTGCAATCAGGATTCCCTGGTGACTGATACAAACCTACTCCCTAGGACAGCACGTGAAGCAAAAACACATACAAAAAATACATAATTTGCCTCTACGCTTAGGCAGAAAGCTGTCAGGCTACTGTTTAGAACATGGTTAGGTCTCTGCATGAGGATCTGATCCCTGCAAGCTGGCAGCTACCAACAAGAGATGCACACACCCATCTGACAGCGCTACCCCACGCCCAGGCTTCTAGTGCCCAGTCTCCACCGAGGATCCACTGGACACTGGACACAAACGCTGCATGTCCTCCATACCCTTGCCCTCAGGAAATAGAGGATTTATTTCTCCAGAGCTCATCAGACTGGTTCTCCCTGTCAGACGCCAAAACAACAAGATAACAACACAAAGCAAACAGCAAAACCACAAAACTCAAAGACTTCATTGTCCTCTGCAATTCAAGGAAAAGCAAAGCAGGCTTTGCACATTTAGCCTGTGTGTTCCTTGTAGCGTGAGGACATTGGGAACCTTTTGTGTGTTTATATGTTTGTTTGGTTTTTCTGTTTCATTTGGTTTTGATGTTTCTTTGAGACAGGGTCTCACTGTGTATAACTCACTAGCTGGCCCGGAACTTGCTGTGTAGACCAGACTGGCTTCAAACTCACAGAAATCTTCCTGCCTCTGCCTCCCGAGTTCTGGAAAACTAAAGACATGTATCGCCATGCCCAGCTAGTTCTATTTTAACACATCTCTCGGTCTTTACAGGGCCCCCACAGGAAAAATAGCAACAGGCCATTTTACAGAAAAGTGGGGCTTTTATGCAGAGGAACCCAGATCAACATCATAGGATTCTCTGTGTCGTGGACTGGATAGGACCAGAGTTACGTTTAGTCTGACACTTGTAAGTACTACTACATTCTATTCCTTACTTGTACATGTGACCACATACATGTACACATATGTAGGTGTACAGAACAGCTAAGCTGCATTCCCTGCCTCTCTCATCAGATATAAGCAGATATAAACAGACCATAAACCCACAACACCCCTCGACATTTCTGAAAACCCTATCGCACTATTCACATGTGGATTTGGGTCTGAATAAAGTTACAATGAAGCAAACCTTGACAACCACAAGACAGCTCTGGGTCAGGAAATGTTCTATCACCTGGATCAACATCCTCTGTATTTCCTATGTCTTATATGTTCTCCCTTTTTCCATCTGTACAGACAAAGCGCCTGGCTCCATCCAGGCCGTGTGGCACAGGCCTATGGTCCTCACTGCCCTGGAGGCTAAGAGAGGAAGCACGAGTTCGAGGCTTGCCTCAGCAACTTGGTGGAACCCTGTCTCAAAGTAAAAACAAATGAAGGGATGTAACAGTCCTCTTGTAGCTCCCTGATAGAGTACTTGCCTAACATGTACAAAACCCTGTGCTCATTGTCTCTCTCTGTCTCTGTCTGTCTGTCTGTCTGTCTGTCTGTCTCTCTCTCTCTCTCTCACACACACACACACACACACACACTCATCATGGTTTTCTTTTCACACAGACTCCCAGGGACTCCCAGCCTGCACACTTGTCTCAACAGCGTCATCACTTACAGAGAGAGGTCTGCCTTCCAGCTCCCACTCTCAACCACACCAACTAACTCTCAGTTCATGTATTATTCTAACCTCACATCCCACTTCTGAAAGCCAGGACGACAAACAGGTTCTGCCATCAGCAAAGAAACAGAAGGCCAAGCATCACAGGTAAATGCCTGGCAGCCGTTCCAAAGGTCCCTCACCCATCATGAAGGCACCTTTGTTCCCACAAATAAATGGTGTCCCTAGCTAGAGTCAGTCACTGATCAAAGGCTGTCACTCAGTCCATCTGGCAGGGCTCATGGTACCCTTCTTACTGTCCAGGATAATGAAATATGCCAGAGTTTCAAACTGTCACTCCCCAAACCTGTATCACTCCAGGTGTTCAGACAGACCTGGTGGCTCATTGAGCTGAAATGTGCTGGATGACGTGAACTCTGCCTACCAAACAGAGGCAGGCAGCACATGCTACAGGTGGAGGAAAGGCCACCAGCCCAGGTCACAGCAGGAGGGCAGGTGGTGCAGGCAGCAGGACTGAGGCACTGGCAAGGCAAAAGGGCAGCCTCAGAAGTAACTGCCGGCTACAGCTGCATACAGCACACCCAGAAGGCACGCAGGCCGTCTGCTCCCCAACCCGGAGGTCTGCTGAGTCACCAGGACCCCTAATGTCACGGGCAGAAAGAGCCAGGAGCATCCCAGAGGATGTGTGTGTCATGTCAGCTCAGACGACACTGAGACCAGGAATGGCATATAGGACTCAGAAGACACAGGACAACAAGACCTCTGCTTGTCAAGTTCATCCATGAGCAGTGAGCCCTGGAAGAGCATCTGCAGATACTGGTCCCAGAACGGTCATCCCACAGACATGCCTGTGAATTCATGAAATGGTCACCAGTCCTGAACAGGAAATACAGCAGCCCTAAATAACCACTAATTTCCTCCCCACTTTTACTAAGTGGGCAGTTCTGCACAAGACAGCTCCTTGTTTTACAAATGCGTTACACTAAACACCAGAAGCATCACTGTAACCATCCTGGCAGGAGGGAAGATATTCTAAAGAGCCTGGAGTGCCCCTCCTTTTGCCTATCAGACTGTTGAGACAATGGCTCCCAAAGAATTGGAACTTCCTCCAGGAAACTCACGCTGGGAGAAGGGGACTGCTAAAGCCTGAGGCCAGTCAGAGGACTCTCCCAGGAAGGGTTCACAGGGTTCTGGCAACTAGTCAGACCACCTTGTGGGAGAGAAAAAGCCCAAGATGACACATAAGACTAACCTTGACCAGGACTGCTCAACTATGTAAACTTCTGTTTAGACCTAACTGCCTATCAGAGCCCATGAAGACAGACTGGGGGTGGGGATGGGGGTGTACCCGACCTCAGTGAGCACACTGAGTAAGTTTTCTTTCCCTGGTTCTTCTGGTTGTCTCTTTAACTGACATGTTGAGGGTGGGTGGCCAAACGTAGCAGGTGTCATACAGGGGAGACTGCACCACACAGACCAATGCAGGCAGCAGTGACAACAGCAGCATCAGCACAGGCAGCCTGGATTTAGGCCTACAGTACTCTGCACTCAGCGCTCCGGCATGGTCTTTATAGTTGGGTAGAAATCCCTCCAACGACAGATGCATAGATGCAAAGGAGACCTTTGAGCACGCGCAAAGGAGCAAGTCACAACAGCCATCTTGTGAATGAGGCATCTGTGATGTGCCAATCCAACATCTCTTTGCTTTCGCTTGGCTGCCAGCGAGGTCACGGACCACCACCACCCTCACTGGAAACAGAAGGAAGCTGAGGCTCAGCAGTGAGGCGGGGTCCGAGTGTGGCTTCTCCGGGAGAACAAGGCTGCTGTGCCACCTCTCAGCTGAGCCCTCAGGGAACGTTCTACCAGGAGACAGACAGCACCAGCCTCATGTCTAGAGAGCTCTGGGCTCTGTCCACAACGACATGAAAGCAGGAAAACAGGCAAAGACACCAACTGAGCCATCAGGTGCTACATACAGGAGAAGCAGGGTAGCAGCATGACCCCATCCAGTAGGGAAAAGTCAAGCAATACACGAAAGGCACCTTGGGAGAGATGGCGCCGGCTTCTTTCCCTCACAAGTGAGGCTGGGGCAGAGTGCACTCCACAAGCAGCAGTAGGCAGCCTCACAGCGGCCTCTTCAGGGCCACTCCTGACTGACAGTAAGAAGCCTAACCTTGTTCTCCACCTCCCAGTCACTAGAAACAATGGGTGGGGACCAAGAAAACGAAGAGGGCAGGGGCCCATGGCACTCAAAGCAGACTCACCTAAGAAGCAGAGGGAAATTTTACATTCACCTAATGACGCATGAAAGAGAAAGTGTTGCTATGTTTACTGTCAGTGAGATAAAAAGCACAGCACAGGGGTGACCTTGCTGGCATTGTTGGGACACGTAAGTCCACCCTGGGACGCTGGTACTGACACTAAAGACAACTTAGGTACCTTTCCGCCAGGGGGCCAAGCCCCAAAGGTAAATGCTACTGACCCTAAAGGCTGCCCCTACAAAAGGGCACACAGATTTTCCACCCGTTTTGTTTGTTTGCTTTTCGAGACAGGGTTTCTCTGTGTAGTCCTGGCTGTCCCAGAGCTCACTCTGTAGACCAGGCTGGCCTCTCTGCCTCCTGAGTGCTGGGACTAAGGGACTTTCTATCTTAATGTACTTCCACCCGCTAGGTGAGAAAAGTCCCCAGGGAGAACAGAGCTTGAACTAACAGGAAGACACCCTACCTGCTCGGACCAAGTCCCAAAGGGATGTGACAGTCTTACCTGGCCCAGGTGGACTTGCACAGAGCAGGGAATCGCCACCTTGAAAGGGAAAAGAAACATGAGCAAGGGGTTCTCAGGCAACGGGCACAGTAGCCGAAGCAGGTTCCCTAAGGCTGTGGTTGTGTCAGTGCCGGGACTCAACAGTTTGGAGCCTTCTTGAGAATTTCAGAAACAAAGCGGGACACACCCACCCAGAAGAAAAACAAAATCTGCACATCAATCATAAAAAAAAAACAGAATTTCACCTTGAATTTCAAGCAACTGGTTTACTCCTTGCGGGGTCCTTCCTCATTGGGGAGCATGAGAAGTGGGACCCAGAGAAGGTGGAGGGCTCTGAAGGGTGGTTTCAAGTTGCCCACAGTCTTTACAGTCACATTCAGGGACAGATTTTCTCAGCAAAGTGGGCTGCTTTCTCTAGAACGATCTATGATCTGTGCATATGAAACTGAAAATGGAGTCTGTATGTATTTATTCCTGTTGACTGTGTCACCACGTGAGACAGAGAAAGAACTTCCCTTGGACTCTCCCAGTCAGCTCCCTAAAGCATCCCAGGCAAAGCTGCGAGACCTCAGTTTACCCCCCAGCTCCGAGCAGCACCTTATTCACCTGGCAGCTGTGAAGGCTCAAAGAGAAGTGGGAACACAGAGACAGAGAGACGCAGAGACACAGAGACGGCCTTCAGTTAAAAGTCCCTGTGGGAGTCAAGGCATTGGACTGGCTTCTTGTTCCTTTGGGAGGCCACGGAGGACCTTGCCCCTGTGACCTGCCACGCTCCCCAGCTTTCTCCTCGCTCTCCCACTTCAGACCCCTGGCTCATTCCAGTTCTCAAAGAGTTTTCTGGAACTGGAAAAGGAGACACAACTGGTCACTGCAGTTCACAATCTGGAGCAGTAGGCAGCAGTATGACCTTGGTCCCTAATGGGGACATTGTTTATAGGCCTTTTGCTTATCTTGCTCAGTAAGTTTCTCAAGAAACATGTGACACATGGCCACTCATCTATCTGGGGCACGCCATTATTCCACCAAGATCATGACTCATATTCTTGGCAGAGACAGGGGTCCTCTGTCTTTGCACTCACCTTTTCCCCAACTATATCCCCAGCTCTTCTGTACTCAGATCAGACAGCAGCCAGCAGGCAGAAACACCTATTTCAAATCGGTGTATCCTCGGCTCCACATGTACATATTAAATTTTGATGGGTGGGTGGGGGAAGGAGTCCATAAACAAATGTGAGGTGAAAACTGACACGTGGCTTTGGAAACGCAGGGAGCTCGTGACAGGACCTTATAGGACGGTGACTATGCTGGGCCAGGGGGAACCCATGGTTAATGGAACGCTATGATTCACTCCATTCCAGCAAGCCTTCAGGGGCACACAGGCATCCTGGTGCCTTGTGACACAGTCACACTGGTAAGGAACATATGAGGAATCAGGCTCTCCCTTAGGATGTCACCTAATACTCATCGCCAAGCAGAAATGGCCTGAGAGGACATGAAAGGACACAGAGGCACATTAAATGTCTGTCACTAAGATGAAGCAGCCAACCTGAAGATGCTACTTGCTACATGAGTCCAACTATGACCTTCTCGAAAACACATAACTACAGAAACAGTGAAATGTGATTGGTTATCAGGGGCTAAGGGAAGAGATGAGTAAGAGGAAAACCAGACAAACGCCGAGAGCAGCTGAACTATTGGACTGACATTGTCATGGTGGGTACATGTCACTAACAACAGTCCAAACTCACAGAATGAACAACACCCAATAAACTCCCTATGGACACTATAGGTTGTGGACCTTGGTTAACAATGTATCGATATTGAGTCATTAAGCATTCTGCATTACACAGAACTTTAAATACACCAAACAAATGCTTAATTTTCTATATATTGAAAACTACCCTAAATATAAACCTTATCAGTATTTTCAAGTAATTGACCAAAAGCATATATAGAAGGAGTTCCTATGCCACACCGAAAACTTGAGTTTAACAACAGCTAGGGGCTGGCCGTGAACATCGTCTTTAAATCCAGAACTTAGGAAATAGAAGCAGGTGAATCTGTCAGTTTGAAGCCAGCCTGATCTGCGTAGAGTTCAGACTGGGCAAGGACAGACAAATGGGGGGGGGGGTGTCAGATGTTTTCTATATCCCACATCCCCATATAAACAAGTGGTGTTCAGGATGCAACCCTAGGACTGCAAATGAGAAATTCATTCAAGTTCTGGACAGACCATCTACAATCAAGGGACCGCATCAAGATGTGTCCCGCCAATGTAGCTATCAGCAGGTATCAGGACAGGAGACACCAGGATATAACCAGTATTTCCAGTTTCTTCCTCCTTGTTTAGAATAAGGAGGGCAATTGCCCACAGTCAGAACCATGGCAGAACAGAGGCTGCCGTTCTCAGGATGCCAGTGTTCCTGGTCCATGCCAGTCTCCTTGGCACTAGAAACACGTGGACACTCAGCAGCTCTGTGATTGGACTCCCTGGCTGCTTTTGTAGGCTCGTAGGTTCCACCTTCCATCCAAACTGTCTAGAAAAGCAGGACACAGCTTCTCCACACTTCCTTCTCCTCACGGGAGCCCAGAAAGCTCTCGGGTTCATCGTCACTGCTGCTCTTGTCCCTGTAATCTGCAGAACCACCTGCCAGCCTCCCCAACTTCATCTCTTGAAGATGAAGAGCCAGGTGACATAGCAAGAGTGGGCAGTTGGTAAGCTGACAGAAAGAGGATCGCTACCTGGGATCCAGATCAGAATGGCACCTCACGGTATCTATTTCTGACTCATCCCCAGTTGCAGCTCTGATCAAACACTCTGGTCCTGTAGCCCTTTTCACATGATGGAGTGAAACGCAGTGGGCCCGGGCTATCTCCAGGCTATGCTCAGGCAATCCACCCAAGGCTATGCTCAGGCAATCCACCCAAGGCTATGAACTGCACTGAACACTGAGCAACAGACGTGAATGCAGTGGACTTGAACAAGGCCCCAGTGCCAACCCACCCTCAGGTACGATCCTACAGGTGTTTCTACCCAGGAATCTCTGAGCTGAGATGGCTCCTTTGGTGTATGACTACATGGTGTGCACCGCCCACCCAAGGCATAATTTTAAAATATGCAAGAGTCGTGAACAAGTTGCAGAAGGGTGGAGACGAGAGGACTGCAGACTGTGCTCCAAGCACGAGAACACACCCTCAGGGGGCCTCGCATGCGCAGGCTCAAGTCAGCGCCATAAACATGTCCTAGAAGACACGCCTGTCTGCAGCTCTTGGTCCTGAACCCTACCAACAACACAGAAAGTGAGCGTATTCTGTCCTGAGCGTGGGACGCTGAATCAAGGAGAACTGTTCCTCAGATAAACGAAAGATACCAGTTGGGTCCCAGTTGCCTTCCCCTCCCTCTGATGAGAGCACCCACTGGACTCAGGGTGACAAAAGGTGGCAATAAAGGGCAGGTCTGGCAGCTACAGAAAATCCCAGGAGAGAGCTACAGACTGAGCTATGAGCAGTAGATCTTGGGACCCACGTCCTTCTCTCACCCTGACCCAGGGCCTCTCTGAGAGACCTGCAAAAGAGCCATTTTATGGCCTTTACTTGGCTTTGTCTGTGGCCTAATCTGTGGTTACCAAGGACAACTACAAACAAACAAGGCTGTGTCCAACCCTCACCTGGCTGTGTGGGTGCCTGGAACCTGCTGATGTTGATAACCTTGTCTCTGAGCCAGCCAGGTCATCAAGGCGGCGGCGGGGGGGGGGGGGGGGGAGGCGCTACAGCCTTCCACTCAGGACTATCCCAGGGGTGAGTGTGTGAATGGCGGTGTGAATATTTAAAATTCAGGAAGAGGGCGGAAGGTGAGGGGGTGGGTTCTATGGTACGAAGCTTGCCTAGAATGTGTGATCTTCCAGCCAAATTGAGCATTTTTTGAGAAATGTGTGTGTTCGTCTGACAGTCTGTGTCTGACTAGAAGTCTTGAGAATCCTGTGAGTGAGCGCTAATGTGTGAGAGAGAGAGTAGCTAAGTGTGTATATGTGGATGTGTATATGTGTACACATGTATGTAATGCATGCCTTGTGGGAACATGTGTTTGTGTGTCTTCCCTGTGTCAGAATGTCTGTCTGTGAGCATGTTCATGTATCCATGTGTATTAGTATGTTCATGTATCCATGTGTATTAGTATGTTCATGTATCCATGTGTATTAGTATGTTCATGTATCCATGTGTATTAGTATGTTCATGTATCCATGTGTATTAGTATGCCCAAAGAGTCCTGTAGTCCTGAAGCCAGGACAAAAGGCAGAGCTTTGACCAACAAGTGAGTCTACCTTAAAAAAAAGAAAGACTCAGGGACTGGAGAGATGGCTCAGTGGTTAAGAGCACTGACTGCTCTTACAGAGGACCCGGGTTCAATTCCCAGCACCCACATGGCAGCTCACAACTGTCTGAAGATCCAGTTGCAGGGGATCTGACACCTTCACACCAATGCACATAAAATGGAGTTGAATAAACCATAAAAAATTAAAAAAAAAAAAAGAAAGACTCAGCCATAGCCAGCTGCCTCTGCCCCCTCACCATGGCCATCAAGAGCCTCTGGGGCAAGGAGAGGACCAGGTCTACTGTGACTACCATTCCCAGAGAGCGAAAGGACAACCCACTTCAAACAAACACAGTTTGCAGACCCTGTCTTCCTTCTGATTCACACAATGAAAGCATGAATTCAACGCTGATTGTCATGTTTAACTAAATTACATTTTACCAAGCCGTGTCAAGAGTGATTATTTTCCTGCCAGTTTCTCTAAGAGATGCATGGTTGCAACCACTACATGCTACTACATAAACAGAAGAAAGGTAAGTTTGCATTCAACCTTTTGGGAAGCATCAAAAATCCCAATCCTGTTGGGTCCCGTGATTGAGTTTCCTAGACATGCCCCTCCAGTTTCCACTACCGGTTCACCAACAGTGAAAGCCTGGGTGCTCGCTGGCCCCTTTTCTCATTCGCTCTCCATGTAATTCTGCCCACGGGAGGGCTCTCTGAAGTTGGCATCAAGCATGCACACACAGAGATGTGGAAAGGAGAGTCAACCCAACGATATCAGCCATCAGTCATCTAAGGCATTCAGTAAAGGCACACAGGGGCTGGGGTTCAGTGTGGCAGAGCCCAGCATGCACCACGCCCTGACCAAAACAAATGCATCCATAAATAAAAGCACATAACTTCTAATAAATCCACCAACAACCTTTTAGGAGCAAGATAAAGGAATAGAGGAGAAAGGTGAGTCATAGCAACCTCAGCGCTGAAAGAGACATCTTGGTGCTCACGTTAACATGAAATCGCTTTGATCACAACAATGACGGCTACATAAAACTGGAGGCAAAATTTACTTCAGCTTCGACACCAAGCCAGAAAGAAGGGCAACAACTTCCTTCATAATCAGGAGAGTAGGGGCTAAAGAGATGGCTCAGCAGTTAAAAGCACTGACTGCTCTTCCAGAGGACCCAGGCTCAATTCCCAGCATCCACCTGGCAGCTCACAACTGTCTGTAACCCCATTTCCAGAGGACCCAAAACCCATGGCAACAACACCAAATCAGGAGAGTGAAAGAGATATTGTGGCTTCCTGGGTTTGAGAGAGACCCAAAGAGGTGCTGGCGACTGGCCAGTGAGACCCACAACGCAATGGGGGTCAGGTCACTGCTCATCTCAGCTAAGTGTAGCATCTGGGGCAGAGGAGTTTTCCAAGAAGTGCTTTTATCACTTTAAAGCCCTTACAGCTTATGTCAAATATCACTGACCAATGAACTGGCCCATTGTATTAAGCTTGAGAAAAGGTAAGTTGTAAATTTTTTATAGCCAGGATTATCACTCACTATATATGGAGGAGGTGAATCAAGAGGAAAGTTCCTCATCCCCGATGCTGTCACTTAAGCAAAGGGACACTCTACTTTAATACAGTCCATGCTAGACTGGTGGGGCCACTGTGAAGCCCCATAAACAAAAAGCTTAAACAATAGAGGTTTTTATGTCCTCAGCCTTGGAGGCCAACTGACAAACTCGCTGCGGTAACTCAGGGCTCCTGCTGCTCCTTGGCTTGTAAAGTTGCCCTCTCCCCATACGCATACGTGGTCATATGCCTCCCTACCTGTATCTTAGACTCTTCATGGAAAAACAAAGGTCACATGGGATTAGAAGCCACTGTGGTGACTTAGTTTATAAACTTCACCTTGTAAACAACCATTCCTACAAATACAGTTCAGAGAGTCGGGCTTCGGCCGATACCTTAAGGGAGCATCGTTGAGCCGAACATTTAGTTATCAAAGGTTTGGGAGAAGCAGAGCATTCTCAGAACATCAGTCAGGGCTAGACCCCCAAGCAGCAACAAGTCTCCTCATTCATGGTGACTTCTGGAACAGTTCCAGAGCCTGAGGCCAGGGCCAATGAATGCCAAGGTCAAGCTCCCCACAAAGCCTGCAAGAACAAGGGATCCATAGGGACAAGGGCATGAAATGCAGGCTGCTGCTGCGGAGACTTTATTAACTTTTCCAAGGATGAGAGAGAGAGCCCTCTCTACCTTTGCTCCAGGGATCTCTTTGCTAGGCATGACCCTGGGATCCCTAATTAGGCTCACATTCCTTAGGAAGCCCTGTTATCCACTAAATGGCAAAGCCCAATTTAGCCTGCTCTAATCCCCATGAGAAACAAGCCAGCAGGGCAGACGTAATTAAACACCAGACTGCTGGCCACAATCAAGGCATCAAGATGGGAGAAAAGGAGGTAAAATTACTGGAACTGGGGCTTTCTGTTTCTCTTAAAGGTAACAGGTCTAGAGAAGATTGTGCCTCTGGTACAGTTATCAATAAGTCCATCCCAGCATTCTCCGCTTTGGTTGGGCTGGCCTGAGCCGGCCGCAGTTTTTAAGGCTTCAGTGTTTTCTCTTCCACCTCCATGCTTCTGAGTTTTAGGAGAAGTGGTCATGGTAGGGCAGCTCAGGTCTTCTTTGGCTTTAGGCAAACCACGCGGGGCTTGCAGGGGAAGGCAACAGAATTAAAACAGCAGAGTCTCGCTCTGCATCCTCTATGTTCCCAACATGGGCCACAGATCAGAAATCAAATGTTGGTCGATTGCTGTAATGAGAGTCTGAAATTCTGAAAGGACACAAAAGGGGTCCAGTCTCAAGATCTAATAAGGACTTCAGGACAGAACCATGTGTCCAGGGACAGGCACAACGGTCTGTCTGAAAGTCCAAGGTCAGGAAGGAAGAACAGGACAAGGTCTGCACATGGGGCTCTTAGGCACACAGGAGAAGGGGCCCATACTAGACCTCCATCATCAGGAGACACCAGGGTCCAGCCTGGTGTTTTATCCTTTGTTTTATCTCCCAAACAGAAAAACAAAGATTACATGATCATGGGTAAAATGCTTTCTAAAGAACCAGAAGAAAAGCTAAGCTAATAAACACAACTGCTTCAGAGAAACATTAATTCCTCTAAAGCCATTTTCCTCACTTAAAATGGCAAGGATCAAGTTGTAATTGCTTCAAAATAAGCAGACCCACTTCCACAGGAAAATCCATGCCTCAGACCATAGCCACAGTTTCCCAGGGACTTCGTCATCAGTCCTGCAATGTATCACCAGCAATCACAGCCAACAATAACGAACACTGGCATTGGCAACTCACATCGTTGTTAAATAGGAAAAGATGGCCAAGGTGCTGCAAGCCTTTAATCCCAGCCAATGGGAGGCAGACGCAAGAACTCTGTCAATTCAAGGCTAGCCTGAGCTACTTAGCAATTGCTAGCGTGACCAGGCTATGTAGTGAGAGCCTATCTAATAAAGAGAGAGAGAGAGAGAGAGAGAGAGAGAGAGAGAGAGAGAGAGAATGATTGCTAATTAGCTATGTGACAAACAACTCTGTACTATTTCCATCATGTCCACACTTGTGTCAGTTTGTGTTTCAGAGATAATGGCGCCACACAGGGTCTTTGCAAAGTCAGTCAGCCCCTATCAAGAGGTGTAGTCAACACGGATGGAGAAACAGCTCAATAGTAGGATTCTGTTCTATAGCACCTACCTATATACAACTCCCGTTCCCGGGATATCTTCTTCTGGCTTCCTCAGGCACTGCACAAACCCGATATGCACATGCAAGCAATCACGCACACATAAACTAAAAACGAATAAACCTGGGTTCTTTTGTTTTCTAAGAGGCCCCATCTAGCCCTTTCTTTTGACTCTGATGTCTTCCTGGTTTGTCCTGTGACCTGGCATGACCAATGAAATAAGGCAATTTAAAAACACTTCTCTTCCTCCTCCTGGTCTTCCTTCTTCTCTTGGGAAAGTGGAAGGGTTAAACTCACTCTGAAGCCCAAGCTAGGCTCAAATTCACAGCAATTGTCCTGCCTCGACCTCCTAAGTGCTGGTGTGTGCCAATAAACCGAGCTGAAATACGGCAGAGCTTTAGAAGCTCGGTCTTAAGGACTGCAACCGTGGCTTCTACCCCAAGCCCACCCATGGATGCAACCAGCTGCCATTCTGAAAGGTAGCCAAAGCTACCAGGTGAACAGACAGGCTACAAAAGGACACACTGGGCCAGCCAGTCTCTTGTAAAACACTGAGAAAGGTCATGGGGATGCCTGGGACCTTCTGGCCAGCCTTGCATCCACCTCGTCTCTCCTACCTTGTACCTCCTCTTGTCGTGTGGCAAGCATACTCAGGTATCTCTCATTTCTTTCAACAACTATAAACAAAGCGATTTGTTAAGTCTACCCTTGCCAACCCAAGACAGAGTGTCAGCAGGACATCTCTGCTGCCAGCGAGACAGGGGTCAGATGTGCTCCTGGGGCCCTCCCACAAGTGCAGCTGTCCTCAGCCAGACACAACTGGCATAGCAAGTGCTATCTACTTTCAGGACGAACTGTCAAGACGGAGTCAAGAATGGGCTACCCAAATTCCAGGACAAAGCACATATATAGTTTGCAGGAGACTCGTGTACAAATGTCCTAACCCCTAACTTCTCATTTGCTAACACCCTTTCCCCTTGCAAAGAAAAACTCAAAGGAAGGAGCGACTGTTCTCGAAGCCTTGAGAGTGAGTGGAGTTTGCAGCCTCCGCATGGGGAGTGTATGGAGTTCACAGGGCCCTGGCTTCAGGCTCACTAGACTGCCCAGCAGGAAAGGGCCTTCCCATAAAGAAGGGACGGAGGCGCCCAGTCAAGCTGCAGCGCACACAAGCTAGCATCGCCCACCCCTGCTTCTGCCACAGTCATGCAGGATCTGAGCTTTCCATTTGAAACCATCAAGCAGGCTCATCTGGCCAAGTAGCTGATTTCCAATGACCAGTTGCTGACGATACGGAGAAGGTGCCCAACACCACAGTAGGGACCAAGCTCTCACAAATAAAAGGCCTTCCACGACGAAGGTGCTCTGCTTGTGGCCAGCATCTTAGAGACGGAGATCCGTCAACCTATCCCATCTCCAACTCTTCTTGGGTCCGTGGTCTCAGCCTTCTGTCATTCATTAATTCATTCGTTCACACACTCATCAGTCACAATGGTTAATCCGATACCGTATTTCAGAACAGCGTACCCAACAATTAGAAAGAAATTGTAGTGCCGTCAGGAATTCAACTGAACGCAGGATGCTAAAGGAAACTTTAGGACATTTTTGTAGAAAATGTCGAAGAATAATGTAATGTAAAATAAGTAAGTAAACAACAATAAATAGCTAATAACAGCTCAGTAGTCAAGAGCACATAGTGCTCTTAAAACGGATCCGTTTCAGTTACTACCTCTCCAGTTCCTACACCCTCTCCTGGTTTCTGTTGGCACCTGAACTTATATGTACATACCCATACACAGACATACACAAATACATATAACAAAAAAATACATTTTTAAACAAATTAAAGTAAAATTAACTATAATTTTTATATCCAACTAGCTAACTTTTTATTTCACATCTACATATTCTGCAAACACCAACAAATTCATACCATGTGACATTACCCTGCCATCTAACAACACACCCACAGCCTTGTTGATGCTGTCACTATTCCCAGGCATACTATACCATAAAGAATGACCCACAAGACCCACCTCTGTGCCACCTGATGTCCCAAGATGTCCCCCTTTAAAGGTACCCACAAAAGAACTGGATATGGAGCACAGTGCTGGCCTAGCAGTGCGGGCTCTGGGTTCAATGCTCAGCGCTGCAAAATCAACAGTAAACAAGATGCCCTTCACCTCCCTTCTCCTGACCCCTTTCACTGAAACACCTTCAAGGTCAGGCCATCCGCAGGGCCTCCAACAGACCAATGAACTACCCCCCAGTGCTTTTTAAATGCAAAAGAAGAGAATTTACAATAACACTGGAATTTCAGATTTTACCTAATAGTCTACAGTCCACTCACTGGGCTCTCCCAGCCTTCCAGACAGCCCAGTAGGTATTTATCATTCATAAGATCCTGCAAACGGGGATGTTTACAGTAACAGGAGAGCTAAACTGGAGGGGGGGGTGGCCTCCTATCCTCCCATTCCTGGCATGCTTGACCCACCCACTGCTTCATTCAGAAAGTCTCTCGGGGAATTTTCAGGTGAGTCAAAAGTCTGGAAATACACAAAAATGAGCTCTGTCAGCCGCCCCTGGGAGGGAGGCCGAAGGAAGCTCTGGGGCTATTTCTGTGCTCAAGGGAACATGGGGGTGGCCACTTCCTGAATCCTGGCCTAAAATTAATAGCTTTACAGAAGTGGCAACGAAACTTGATTTTGCAAGTTAAAATTCTGAGGACTAAAATGTGTACTCATTTGGACGCTGCAGCTATAAAAGGAGGTGGTTGGTGAGGAGGGGGGGGCTCTTCTAGAAAACCTCACCCCAAAAAGTGACTGGAACAGAATACAGCAGCAGCTGGACCATAAACACAATCACCCCATCTCAGGGAAGGTCACCCTAGAGACACCACAGCATACACAGTCATGACCCAATAAGCTGGCTGTCCACAGGCACACAGGATCCACAGCACAGAACAGCACTGGGAGAGGGGGCTACCCGGAGGCAAAGTGAAGTATTTGGAAGTCTTAGGGGAATGGCGCCTCCCCCCACCCAAGGATAAGCCTATAGAGACACCACCAAAGTGTCCTGCCCAAACAGGACAGAAAAGTCCTGGTAGGGGAGGAGAAGGTCAGAACGTCTTTCCCAGGCTGAACTTAAGCTCTGGATGGCAATGCTGGGAAGAGCCTCTACTCAGAGATGGAGAAAAGCCCTCTCCCCACGACTGGACCAGGGGAGTGTTCCCAAGACGGTCAGAACTTCTCTGAGATGTGTGTCCTTGGGGAGCATACTGATGGACCCCACAGTATCTTTAATATGTAAGAAGAGCATCCTGGGGGCTGGAGAGATGGCTCAGTGGTTAAGAGCATTGCCTGCTCTTCTAGGGGTCCTGAGTTCAATTCCCAGCAACCACATGGTGGCTCACAACCATCTGTAATGAGATCTGGTGCCCTCTTCTGGCCTGAAGGCATGCTTGCAGGCAGAATACTGTATACACAATAAAAAAAAAAAAAAAAAAAAAGGGCATCCTGATGGCCTCCTAGCTGGATGCTGGTCATCCTGTGCCTGAAGGGAAAATCTCCCCAACGAGAGGAGAAGGAAAGCCCAGCAGGGCTTCTCACCTGTAAAGAGGATGAGTGGAGTCTGGGGAGAAAAGGAACAAGAGGTGTCAGTGGACTAGGAGATGCCATGGGCTTAGGAGGGAGACAGCCATAAGAAGCAAGGAGAAGGCTAGCACGAACCAAGGAGACATAGGACCAGCACTCCCACAGAGGAAAGCCAGTGTCAGCAGGAAGACACTGTTCCTGAGACCAGAAAAGCGGGAGGGATGTGAGGCAGAGCTAAGCGGCAAGAATTTCCCAAGCTGATAATTGTTAGGTCTCAAAACCTGGGACAAATGCTGAGGTGCCTATTTAACATACCAAAGCAGATCCCTTAGCTCCTACCTGTTACAGGGTACAGCTGGCATACTCTGCCCCCTACCCTAAACTTCTGCCCAGGGGCTGGGCTGCCCTTTCCCCAGGGGCTCTTCCCTATATAATCCAGACATTTTGGTTACCCTTTTGTACCTTTGCCCTCTTGGCTGCTGCCCCTCATTCCACTCACTTCCTTGCCTTCTCCCCGGCCCTGCTCAATCTAGACATGATCACTCCGGACTCTCCCATATATCTACAGTATCTCCTCTGGCTATACTCTCCCATATATCTACAGTAAACTTTCAACTCTACCGTACCTAGGAGCAGTCCTCTCCTTTCTTTCCTTTTTTCTTCTTTCTTTTTTTCTTTTTTTTCATTCAGTAATGAGTACAGGAATATGAAGGAGGCACGGAAGCCAGCCAGTGTCCATCCATCAGCCTCTATACCCAGAAGATGTAAACCTTCACCATGCAAGCCCAGTCAGGTCTCCAGAGAAAAGTGAGAGAGATACTGGGGCCCATACAGTCTCACCATAGCGGGTTGGCCTGGGAAACTAGGCTGCAGGCTGGTCCCCAGGAAGAGTAGAGACATTCATGTGCATAGCAGGAAAGAACACACACACACACACACACACACACACACACACACACACACGTGCACACACGCACTGAATAAAGAGAAAGAAAGTAAAGGAGGTGACTGTTCCTAGGTTTGGTGGAGGAGAAAGTTTATTTGTAAATAAAAGGGAAAGCAATGCCAAAGGCAGACAAATCTGGGAAAGTCCAGAGTAGACATGACCTTGAGACGGGGGCGGGGGGGGGGAGAACCAGGTGCAGCAATCAGGAGGCCAAAGGTACAAAAAGGGCAGGTAACCAAAATGTGGAGAAGGACAGCCCAGTCCCTAGGCTGGGAAGTTCAGGATAGAGGGTGGGGTATTCAAATCATACCCTGTAACTAGGGTTAGGGTTAGGTAGGGACTGAGGGATGTTGGGGAAACCTGGTAGCCAGGTCTGCTTTGATATGCCAAATAGGCACGTCAGCCATTTGTCCCGGGTTTGAAACTTAATACACATAGACAAGGACGTGAACATACACATACACATACTTCCTAAAGAAAGGGACAGAGGTCTGCTCTTCAGGAACTTGCAGCAAGCCCTAGCGTGCACCCAGGTGAGGAGTCTAATCCAGGCAGTCACTCTGGCTGCACAACCAATGGACTAGGGTCACAAAAGCCTCCCTGTAAACAAACCAGAGCTCACCACGCACAGACAACAATGCAGGATCCTGAGGCTGAGGGAAAATGGCAGTAGGCCAGGTGGGCAGTCCCACAGCCAGTCTGACAGAGGTCCTGAGATGCCACAAGCCAGATCAGGGTCTTTGACAGTCTTTAGAAACAACCTCTGACTGAGACCTAAATGAGACAAGCAAGCAGCATTCTCAAGAACTGAGAAGGCACACAGCCCTTTCCTACCTAAAGACACACTGAGGGACGCTATTCATCTACCGTGTTCCCTGGAAGTGTCTGCTAACCATGACTCAGGAAAGTCCTTCAGCCGCTGACACTGCAGGGGTCCCTGGTACCTCCAGAGCAGTGGTTCTCAACCTTCCTAATGTTGCAGCCCTCTGATATAGTTCCTCATGTTGTAGTGACCCCAACCATAAAATTATTTTTGTCACTACTTTATAACTGCAATATTGCTACTGAGTCATGTATCAGTTCCTAAGACCACCGGAAATAGGTGTTTTCTGATGGTTGTAACCCACAGGCTGAAAAACACTGTTCTAGAGAAACAAGAGGGAGCTCCCAAAGAAACTACAGGCCTGGGCTAGCAAGGGGGCTGAAGTCCTTTTCCCAAGCTTCTCAGGAAGATGTTCTTGCCTTAATTTCACAGAAGACCAGACTAACACAGGTAGAATTAGAATTCAGACCCAGGGTTTTTATAAAGGTCCTCAAAGTTCTCGAGATTGCTTCATATAGCAATACATGGGAATTTCCATTTTACAGTTCTGTTCTCAACAACAACAAAAAAGGGCCAGGCCAGAACAAAGGAATAGAACAGCCTATCACAAAATTCAGGTAGCGAAAGATATAACCAGAAGGCAAAAAATATTCAACAAGTATCTACACTTAAGGGGCAGCTGCTCACAGCTGTCTTGAGTTCTGTCTCCTTACTCTAGAACCAAGACCTCCAAGACCCAATGTCCTACCATGTTCTGTGGGATCCCAGGGCAAGTAGTCATGTGCTTGTTATTCTCATCACACACAAATGCATGCGCACACACATGTGCGAGGTCAGGTAACATCTACTGCCTTGCACCCTTCCCCAGTCACTGTCATACAAACACCCCATCAATGGCCTACCACCCGAATGGATCTCAACCAACAATTATACTTGCTTGAAATGGTCAAGCTGTAAGGGTCAGCAGGGAACCTTCTTCCTCAGGACATCATTGAAAGAAACAGGGATGGAGCACAGTTTCCCAGGGAACTTTACCAGTTCTAATTCAAAGCAAACCTACCGGCAGCTACAGTGTGCCCTCACTGACATCAGCCCATCCTCTCCAGATCCCATCCAGGACAGTAGGAAGGTAGTTTCTCACTTTGAAGACTCTTCAAGGTACACAGCCTGACCCAAACCCCGTGAAAGACACAAAGGACTGATGATGTTGTCTCTATACCAGACGTCCAGCTTCCTGCATACAGGCAAGCACAGCCAATAACAGATTACAGCCAAATAGCCCGATTAAAGAGCAAATTGGTACAGATTCACTCCAGAGATATATCTGGATCTATTTTATTTGTTACAACACAATGCAGACTGACAACTTCTGAAGAATCAAAACGGCAGTTTTTAAAATCCCAGTGTTAATTTAAGGCAAATGTAGTATCTCAAAAGAGCGCATAGCCCTGCGCCACTTCACAACGGGGATATACTCTGAGAAATGCGGTGACGCAAGACTGCTGCTGTGTAAACACCACACCGTGTGTTTGTACAACCAGGATCGCTACAGCATCACCAGATGACGCAAGCTCGCGGACCACCTTCAGACGCACAGCCCACTGTTGACCAAAGCATCATTATGTGGTACACGCCTGCCATAATTCCTTTTCGGCCCATTGTTGGGACAGGGAAAGTAATCCTCTACAAACACTGCTTAAATATAGAACCTTGTTGAAGAGCAAACATGTCACCACAAAGTGACATTTACACTGCTAAGTACACGAGACAATATAGTCCTTCTTGCCAGTCTGGCCACCCATCATAGCCAGCTTCAAAGCCCTTGGTTAGCCAGTGTGGTGACCCACACCTATAATCCCGGCCCTTAGGAAGCAGAGATAGGGGGACTGGCATGAATTTGAGGCCAGTCTGGGCTACATGGTGAGTTTCATTCCAGCCTTAGCTAAAAAGTAAGAGCCTGTCACAAAAGAAACCATAAGACAAAACAAACAACAGCAAAACGACCTTGGTTTCTTCTCTCTGTCCCCATCCAATGAAGCTCCAGAAGTTCACAATCAATGGCCTTACCTGGAGCTCGGATTATATTGAGTTTAAAAACCTGAATTTTTATACACAGTGCAGATTGCTCATAAACAGTTCACCTCTGGATCACTGACTTCCAGGTGTGCTCAGAGCACATGTGAGGCTTCCCTATGGGCAGGCCATGCCCATATCTGGGGTCTCAGAAGAGCCCTCCCTCTCAGGAACAAAGCCCCCAGCTCTCAACACTTCAATGAGTTTCCTCAACAAAATGGGTGAAAGAAAGCCAGTGAGAATAGCCTCCCTGAAAGAGGCCCACCTGGGAGAGGCAAACGTGTTCTTCAAAGGGCAAAGTTTAAAGATCCTTATGGCTCTTCTCACACCAGTGATAACCTGGAGCAAGCAAGATATGAATGGATAAATGAACCATTGTCATCCGGACTAGAAGAGCCAATGATGCTAAAAGAAACTAGACCGTACAACCATGAAAACACCGAGAGAAGGTATAAAATGTGTACTGTGGAAGAGCAAAACCGATCTGCACAGCTTGCCTGCTATAGGACTCTACCAATGTGATACCCTGGAAAAGGCAAAATTATGAAGACAACAAAAAAGACTTGGGGGTCACAAGAAGCCAGGAGAGAAAGGGAGCCCATGAGATTTTTAAGGCAGGGTAAATACTCTATATTATACATATTCTGTACTCTACATTTGTCCAAACTCATTGAATATGAGTCATGGTTTAAATACGAAATATCTCCGACAGACCCACACGCTGTGTTTGGCTCCTGAGCTGATGGTTGAGTTTGGAGAGGTAGAGGAAGCTTCAGAAGATGAAGCCAAGCTGAAGGAAGCAGGGCACTGGGGACCTGAGACATATGCCTGGTTCCCAGTCCCTTGTACTCCACTTCCTGTCCACCAGAAGGTAGACAGTGTCTCCTTCACATTTCTCCACCAGCACGACCTGCCTCACTGAGGCCCACAGTCAACGGAGCCAAGAACAGTGGGCTGAACCTCTAAAATCAGGAACCAAAATAAATCCTTTCTCGTCTGAATTGTCTAATGTCAGGTATCTTTGTCACCGTGATGAGAAAAGCAACGGAAAACAGAACACCAAGAAAGAGTCCTGCTGATGGTAACGACGCCTTGGTGAACACCACTGGCTGCAACAGAGATGATTAAGGTGGGAGAGGTTGTGCAGAACCACAGAGAATTCTGTCTACTTTCCCTTCAGTTTCACTATGAATGCACAAACACTCTAAGGATAACTTCAATGACTTCTAAAAACAATTGTAGAAGGCGGCTGTCAAACTGGCAACTCAGTGGCAGATCATTTGCCCAGCAAGCACAAAACCCTGCATCCCCTGCTCAGGATATCCCCTCTCCCCCACACACACACACCAGCTTCCCTCTCTCTAAAACACCGAGCACACACACTGCAGCAACGCAGAGAAGCGTCTCTTGGCAGACCCAGGCCCCCAAGTGGTCCTCATGGTGGCAGGCTGGAATTGTCCTGAAGTCAATGCTGTACCTGGGCCCTGCTCAGCGTCTGGCTAGAGCAAAACTCAGATGTGTTTGTTTATTGAATTGCCCAGCTTAAAATTCAACTGCTTCCATTGCTGGGACAAATGGTGGGGAGCCAAGTGGAAGAATACTGGGTAAATGCTGAGCTGGCGGCACGGACTGATCATCTCTCAGGGAAGTGCCATCACTTGGTTCTGAAGCTGCCACCTTCAAAAACAGAACAACCAGCCAGGAACAGAAACCCTCAGGGTCATGTGGGCAAAGAAACAGCCATGCCTGAAGGTTCAGCTCTTCCCTGTTACCTCTGGAGAGCACTGACTGACTTACATTCTTTCTGAGCATACACCACAAGCCGGTTTCATGAAAGACATTACGTGTCCCATGTCACTCCTACAACACTCTGCTATAACTCTGCTATAACTGCCCATCCCAGCTTCAGACACAGACACTGAACCTCGGAAAGGATATCAGGAAACGGGCAAACACATACACAGCACAAGAGCTCAGCTCCTAACAGTTTGGGGCTTTGACTTTTGTTGTTTTAATAAAAAATGTTTTGTTTGATTTTTTTGTTTGTTTGTTTTGTTTTTTACTAAGTGAAATTGGCTCATTTTTCTAGGAAAATATCTGGGTCCATCCCTTCTTCTACTTAGGGTAGGGGATTAGGTGGACACCCTTATCGTCAATGCTAATGCCCGAGCAAGCACCATCAGTTCATTCTTTCCTGCATGTTCATGGTGTAGCGACCCTGCCCCAGTGGGGAATCACCTGAACCCTGTTTCTATCACAGGAGCGCGGCCTGGTGCTCTGGGGCCTGAGGGGAGGTAAGCCCGGACACAAGACAATGAGACAGAGCAGGGACATCCACAGCTGAGGGCTTAAAAGGCCACAAAGCAAGAACTCACATGGCTGCCTTGTGTACCTCAGAACATCACCTGGACCTCATAGACATACCTATCTGTGACAGCCCAGTCCTGCGTATGATGCTGAAGAGCAACAGGAAGGAGAGACACACGCTAGCCCTGCCATGGCCTCTGTAGAGGACTGGGCATCTTGGATGTGTCAGAGATATAATGAAGCTTGAAGCCAGGCAGGCAAGACTCAGGACGGGCCTAGAGGCTGAGGGTTCGATGGGGCCTTGGTGCTAGAGACTGGTCCTTCATGAACTAAAGCAGGTGCTGAATGGCAGGACCCGGTGGCCGCTCAGTGCTGTCCCAGGGGTGTTCCAGCTCAGCTAACTCGTGTTCAGTCTCCATGGGGGGGATCTCTGCTGATCCAGGATCCTAAAGTGTGACTCAAGGCATGGGCAGATGTCAAAATAGCCAATGCCCATGGCTGCCACAGGCTGAAAAGACAAGATCTGTTCTTGTCCACTTCTCAGGACCATCCCCAGGCCCTCTTCTTCTTTTCTCTTCACAACATCTGCTTTCCTAAAACTTCTGTACTTCTCCTTCCCTTTCTCCTCATGTTAATGAGTCAGCTGAGGGCAGGGAAAAACCAAGTCACGAGGCCCTAACAGCTCAGGGGCTGAAATGAATCAGCTGAGCACCCGGGGAGCCGGACCATGAGATCCCAAACTCTCAAAGAGATTTCTCATCGTCTCCTTGACTTCCCTAGGGCTCACACACAGTGTTATCGCACACAGTGTCTAAGAAAAGGCCAGTGCTGTGTGTAATTTAAGCAGTATTGTCCATCTGTTCCACACAGGGGGAAACGGAGGCACAGGCCATTTAAGCCATCTTAGAAACAAGCAAGCAAACAAAAACTCACTTCAAACTTAGTGGCTTCAATGACAGGAATTTATGGCTCACGGTTCAAAAGGCTGGACACTCACTCCAACATTGAAGTACGAACAGGCTTAGTGCTAGGTGGGATCTGCTTTCTGGATCCCCATCATGCCTTCCTGCAGTCTCTATTTGGTGGAAAGGGAAGAAAACTCTCCGGTGTCTCTTTGAAAAGGGCACTAAGCCCGTCAATCATAAGGCCCCACCCAACAATACCTAATAACCTCCCAGAGGCTCCACCCCCTAATGTCATCACGCATATTTCAGCACAAGCATATAGAGACACAGACACTAGGACCACAGCAGGTAGACTGGCCTACTTTCAGGCCAAAAGCCACAAGAAGATCAAAGGCCAGGTCTCTTCCTGCGTTCGCCAACACGACCTGGAATGAGGGACATGCTCAGGAAGACACAAACCTCATCTACCATACTGGGGCTTCTACAGCTCCTCACCATGTCTCGTCTCCCTACTGTGACTCAATCTTCTTTATAAAACCGTTCCTCCACATCCTCAGTACTAATGGAGCAACCACAGGCACAACAGATACCTAAGATTGTGGCGTTAACCAAACAAAGCAGTGGTCATGGCAGTTAACTCCATCACACTCCGAACGTGCTCCAGGGACCCTTCCTAGCTCTCACCCTCAGGAACCACTTAGGAGGGTACATGGGGCACACGTCACCCTGTCAGTACAAGACAAACGAGGTCTAACATGGGAGCCAAGTCTAAACCTCCACAAAGCTTTCCCGATTTTCCAAAGCCGCATGCAGGGGTGGCTGCACAGTGATCCATATACACAGTAGTAAAGGCCCAAAGCCAAGGAGTGAGATCTATGACGCACAAGCAAGGACCCCGAACTCACAGAAGTAACGTGGGACAAACCACACTCCAGTTCCTGAAAGAAATGCTTCCCAGCCACTAAGCTCTGCTGGGCTGCTGAGAATTTATGGTTCTCAGTTCCCTGACACCACGACTCTGTGTGTGGAATGAGAAGGTGCTTTGTTACTGCTGCTGGCATTCTCTCATGCTATTCAAAGCCATATTAAAAACTTTTTTTTTTAAGAATGTGGCTACATTTCCCCCTGGCAGGTTCTGATAGGAGGAAAGCCTATTTATCTCTCACCAGACCGCCAACTGCTGGGCTTAGCAATGCCATATCAGTTATACTTAAGACTCTTAGATGATGCTTTGAAGCAAGGAATCCGAAGCAGTCAGAAATGGAAAGATGCAGGCTCATTGCTGCAGCTAAGGTTAGAGGTGACTAGCCTAGGACTAGGGGGATGGAGTGGGTGGCAAGACAAGCACTCAGCCCTTTGATCACACCACCACCAGTGACAAGACCATGAGGACAAGGGCCACCAAAAGAGACACACCACCGGAAAGGCACGCTGAAGTCCCTGCACGGGAAGGGAGCCTCTCCAAGTCAGATCAGATCCGCTCCTGAAACAGCGCTGCATCCTCCGCTCCTGAAACAGCGCTGCATCCCCCACTCCAGGCACCACTGCAGCACGGTTCCTTTGACCAAAGGTGGGCAGCACACAGAAGGGAGGCTAAGCTAAACCAGGGTCGGAAATCAGCCCCACTCCAGGGCGTGTGACCAGGTGGAAGAGGACCTTCTCCAAAACAGAGCTGAGGGAGAAGGGCAGGCAGAGCTGCTCCATGCTACCCAACTAGGCTTGGGAAAAGCTTCTGAGTGACCTCAAGAAAGAGAGGCAGAAGGTGAAGAGGGTAGAAGGCGCCAGTCTTAAGCTAGCTAAGGCATCTATCAGCAGCACTGAGCAACCCTCTCTGCTTTCTGCATGTTCTAAATATGCCCATAGAAGACTTAAAAGACAAGTCATTTATCTCTGCAAAGAGCACTAGGGCTAAGACCATTCATTTTCAACCTCTCGGGGGGGTGGGGGGGTATTTCTGTGTATGTGAATATGTGTGCCTGTGTGTGCACAGGGCACACGGGAGTACACATGCATGTACATATGAACAAAATGAGTGTACTCATGTGGAGTGTGGTGATTTGAATAGGTATGAACCCCCATAGACTCATGTGTTTGAATGCTTAACCCACAGGGAGTGGCACTAATAGAAGGTGTGGTCTTGTTTGAGTAGGTATGGCTTATTGGAAGAGGTGTGTCACTAGGGTTGGGCTTTGAGGTCTCCTAAGCCCAAAGACAGTGCACTTCCTGTTGCCTTTGGATCCCTACTCTCAGCTACCCCTCTACCACCACATCCACCTGCACGCTGCCACGCACTGCCATGATGATAATGAACTAGACCTGTGAACTGTAAGTCTGCCCCAATTAAACGTTTTCTTTGTAAAAAATTGCCATGGTCATGGTGTCTCTTCACAGCAATAAAAAGCCTAAGACATGGGATGTATACACATAAATATTTGTGTGTGTGTGTGTGTGTGTGTGTGTGTGTGTGTGTGTGTGTGTGTGTGTGTGTGTGTGTGTGTGTGTGTGTGTGTAGAAACTCTGCCCTTCCTGGTCCTCACATAGGAAACATGTATGTGAAGTCATGTAGTTCATGGTATCCTTAAATTTTCCACCACAGCCTCCAGTTCAGAGACTGAAGACAGGATGGAGATCTGGGAACAGCATGAACAACATCATCAGAGCCCATCTCTCTTGTCCCACAGCCAGAGGGACGGCTCGCCAGAACCCCTGACAGTTTGACAGTCAGCGAGGTTTTGAAAGGCTGGAGTCACACTAAAGAGCAGCGTCAAAGCGAGGAAATCCAGAGCTGTCGGCACAGAGAAGGGAAAGAACCACAGCCGCAGCCTCGGCACCTTCATTTCTAGGGCCCCTCACTTCTCTGCTCATCACAGGCAAGGCAGGTAGGCCACAGCAACCAGAGGACCCCCTGGCTCTCAAGCACTCTAGGGACACAGACACTAGGCCTAAAGATCCTTACTCCTGTTGCCCAGGTTTTCACCAACCACCGGGAACAGCTAACTACCCCCAAAGTTAGCCAGCATGCTCCTCTAGGCTCAACACACACCCTGGCTCTGTCTCTACACCTCTGCCCTATGAACAGATGCCAACACACAGAGAAAGTCGGGATCACTCATCGCGGGGAAGGAGCTGGTGGTATGGCCACTTTGAAAAGGATGATTGAGGTCTTATCTGAAATCAAATTCTTCGGAATTATTTTCTATAATTAAAAACATGGATTTCAAAGCTCTCTCGGTTTGTTCTTGAGATGAAAGTTATATGCCGCACTCAGCAGTATCTGCTGGCCGGCCTCTTTCCACCAGGTCCCAGTTTCTTTCCCAGCTGCAGTCCGAGGGCCGCCCTTCCCCTCCGCCTATCAGTCAGTGAAGGCCAGCTCCATGAAGTCCCACGGGAAAGCCATGGAACGCTTACCTGGGCTTCACATTTCTTGTGGCAGGAATACTTGCAGGCTGGAAGAAAGAGAAAGAATGCCTGTTAGTCAAGCAATCTTAGGTGACGCTTGCCAGGCCTCCCTCCTTGAGAAAGTTTAGCAGGCAGGCTGGGGAGGGAGGTCTCTTCCTGACAAGAAGTGGCTGTACACCAAGAAGGCGAACTGAGACAAAGGTAACACCTAAGAACAGCGTTACAGCTATGTGGTTGAGCACGGCCTCAGCACGTACCAGGACTTGGATTCAGTTCCCAGAGCAGGAAAAGGAAGAAAAAGAGCTAAAGCTCAGTCAGCCGAGGTAGAAATTTATCAGGAGTGGGGTCCTAAGTAGACAGGTTTTTGAAAAGGTTTCATCCAGTCAAGCTGAGGAAGGCAAGTAGGACCCAAGGAGCAAAAGTCCTCTGCGCACACACAGAAGTTATAATTTATCCCTGGGGAAAGAAGAGGAGAAAGAAGAAGGGAAGGAACAAAGCCCCAGGCATTTATTTGATCAGAGCCCTCCCAGGAGGGAAAAAGTCACGAGGTCATTTGATCTTGAGGTCATTTGGTCTGGCAGGTTTTCACTTCCGGGAGACCTTAGCAGGCACTGTCAATATAAATTCATGTCTAAATTTCTACAGAAGAGTCCTTCAACAGGGGCCATTATGTGAGCAGAGCGGGTCCTGTGTCATGGGAGGCCCCAACAATGCAGATGGGGTGCTGGAACCAATGTGGATTTCACAGGCCCTCCCCTCTGGCCCAGAGGCAGGCAGCAGCGGGGCCTCAAGGAATAAAAGGCCAGTAGCAGCAGCATGGTGCAGTGACAAGGCCAGACGTGGGAGAGAGGGCAGGATGAGGACAGTGGGAAACGAAGCGACTGCATGTCAGCCCCCTACAACCACTTCCGGGGGGGGGCATCACAGGGGCCTAGATGCCTTCCCCATGGCACCTTGCCTGAGACTTCCTGTCTGGGCTCTACCTCTCCAGCAGGGCTGCCCAAGGCAAATCCTAGGACCTCTCGGGACCCCTGTCCCCCCTCACAGAACTATCAATGTCAAATGGAATCCTTCATGGGCCCCTGCTTTCAAACTACAGAGTAATGCCCCAAGCAGAAATGGGCAGAGCCCAGACAACAAGGCCTCAGAGGTCAGAGAGACAAAGGACCAAATCTCAGCTTGGGGCTGTAAGCCCAGGAGCTCAGGAAACCTTCCACTCTGCCTTCTAGACAATACTTAAAGGTTCACAGAGGGTTAACTGAGGCTGAAACAGAAAAATTTGCCCAGGGCCAAGGAGTTTGTGTACCCCAGGAGTTAACAACCTATTTAGGTCTTTATCTGTGTGTAATCCAAGCTTTGGAGATCTGTTAGAATATATACCACAAATATTGATTCTTCATCTTCTAATCAGCACAACACAGAATTGTGATCCACTGGATAACAACAGGACAACCATGAGAGTTTCAAAACCCAGACAGAAGCCCGCCCAGGCAGAGGACAGAATTGTGATCCACTGGATAACAACAGGACAACCATGAGAGTTTCAAAACCCAGACAGAAGCCCGCCCAGGCAGAGGACAGCAGGCAGAAAGTACTAAGGTACGAGGGGCAGCACAGCCCAGGAGCAGCTGATGACTAGGCCAATCACATGACAGGCAGCCTCTGAGATGACCTTAATAATTCCAGCCCCATGTAAAACGAATCACTGCTGTCTATATGTTAGAGCAATACAGCAGAGGAGATGCTGTATGATTTCTGCCACTTTATCAGGCCACTTCAACAACCCTGCAGAGCTGCTACCAATTTGGAAAGAAGCTGAAGCCACCAGCCAGCATGCAGCACTTGGCCAGTCTGGCTGCCAACTCTGTGAGCGTAATGGCTCAGTGACAGCAGACGCCAACCTTGGCCAGGCCTTCAGTGATGGAGAGTCTCTGAGAAGAAGCCTAATGTGGACGGACGGCTTGGTCCCCTAAGTCTTACACTCCCAAACCAAGACTCAGTGAAAAAGAGCAGATGCTTGCAGTTGTACCAAGGCATTGAGAGCATGTTCACAGCCCAGTGAAATCCAGCCAACACTGTCCCTCGGGCAGGTTTCAGCTGTCACATACTCGCTGCCTTACAACCATCCCAGAAAAAGAGCCAATGTCACATCACCCACGGGGAAAGCTCACCCACCTCAGCATCAGCTCAAGATCTTCAGGGGCCCACACTGACAGCTCTCCACGTGCCCCTTGCCCACCTCAGTCCGGTTCCAATGTCTGTTCTGACTATCCTGTGCTTGCCCCTAGGACCCACCCTCTGACCCCAAGGCTTTTGGAGTCAGAGCATCTTAACAGTCCATCACTCAAGGCAGGCTGCGAGCTGGGAGGACAGGCAGTCTTTGCTGTGTAGCATCCAATTCTGCCCAGGGCAACACAAGTGGAACACACAAAGGCAACTCACTCTTCAGTGTCTACGGCATGGACTACACAGGCATTCCTAAAAACTCATCGGATCCCAGCAAGAAGCCACTCATCTTTGCTTCTTTTACTGAGGGGAGGTCAGAGTCTGGATGAAACCTGAGGACTCATTCATACATCAAATGTGAACCAATCACGACCTGCGGCAGGCATGCTGGTAGACGCCCACTGCCAGCAGGATGGCACACAGCAAGGACCTTGTACCTGGCAGCCTTTAGTTTCCCAAGTGGGGAAGGTGCCAGCAAATGGGACCCCCTAAATCACTAGAGCTCCCCACCAACAGGCATGCAGGCTCCCAAAGGCAAGGGTACCCTCAGTCAATCCCACCATCTGCCCAGAAGTGATCACATTTTGACTTAAATACTGGGTTTTTTTTTTTTAATTACTACTAATTTGTTCTCTGACAATTTCAAGAATGTATTTAACGCGCTCCAATTACTCTCTGAACTTTAGCAGAGAGTACAGTTAGCAGCTGCCTACTAAACAAATGGTCCTAAACTACTAAGAATAAATGGATGGAGCTGCAGAGATGGCTCAGTGGTTAAGAATACTGGCGTTCTTCCAGAGGACCCAGGTTCAATTCCTGGCACCCACATGGGAGCTCATAGCTGTTTCTAACTCTGGCATCCTCTTCTGATCTCAATGGGCATGAGACACACATATGGTACACAGATAAACATGCAGGCAAAACACTAATACATATGAAATAAACGTAACTGAATCTTTCATTATCACCTAATTAAAATTTTAAAAAGAAGGAAAGAAAAGGGAAAACCCTATTGCTGGGGTTGTTGTGCAACAGAGCCTCACTTTATAGCTCAGGTTAGCCTCAGACTTACGGCAAAACTCCCGCCTCAGCCTCTCAAGTGCTGGGATTACCAGTGTTTAAGCTACCAGATCTGGCCAAATGAAAATCCACTCATAAATCCTTGACTTCTAGCCTTTCTAGTGGTATGCCCTCAGGCTCCGATTCTGCCTCCCAAGCCATGATTGGTTGATTAAAATTCGGGAGGTATAAAAGTTATATTGCATAAATATGTACACTACAATTTCTCCAGGACTTCATCACAATCATCCATGGGCAAGAGTCCTGTTCATCCTAAAGACAATTGTAGGCTGAGTGCCCGTATCCAAAATCCTTGGGACCAAGAGGTTTCAGATTTGGGGACATTTTCATAGATATTGTTGGCTTATAATTTTATTCCAAAAGCCCAAAGTTTGAAATTGCTCCAAAATCTGAGATACTTTGTGCATCTAAATTTTAGATTTTGGAACATTTTGGTTTGTAGAGTCTTAGATAAACCTATATACTTTTCTCATCTAGAGATAAAAAGTAAAAATAAATTTAAAAATAAAAAAAAAAACAGTGCCATTGCTCATTCACTTCTGCCCCCTCAGCCTCCGAACCAACTTCTTCCTGTTGAAATCACCCCGTATACCCTGAAACTGAAGGACAAAGTCCCTTCAGCTTCCTCATGTGAAAGATGGCCAGAAAGAGGTCAGGGCATGTATCAATACCACGGTCAGCTGCTCAGAGTCTCACAGATGCCACTTAACAGACTGGCTTCCTTCTCCCAGCCCATGACCTTTCCCCTCAACACCAGGCTCATGGGGCTCAGGGATGTCCTTTCATTCTCCATAAAGTCCCCACAGCACCTTGTACTCATGGTCCCTTGAGTGCTCCATGTGTAATGGCTGTGTGCCTTCTCATCCGTCCACTGATTCCACACAGAACCCTATTTCCCGGCTGGCTTGGACCGCTCCGCCACTCCCACATCCATGCAGTGTTTCTCGGAAAGATAGCATGCTCTGAGAGCTTTCACACGCTTGTTCTGAGATTCTCTGGAAGCCTCGTGCCCCTGTGCTGGCTAGTATCCACTGCCCTCTCAATGTCTCCTACTTCCTCCTTGCCTACGGAGCCATATTTAGCTTAGCTTCCCCTCACTCCATTCTTGCGTGAGTCAGAGAAAAGTCACCCTTAGACAGACAGTTAAATTCCGCCTAGTCGAAGCCAGCGATTGTCAGAGGGGGTCTACAGACCTCTGGGTCCCTATTACTTCCCAATGGGTTGATGAGGCCAAAATATGTTCAGACAATCTCTTCCTCCTTTCTCTTGTGTTAACACAGTGGAGAAAGTGCTGACGCCTCCGCAAGAATCTGGGAAACAAGACCAACTCACACTAGTTACTACTCCATTCAGTACCAGCGGTCACTAGAGTTAAAAAGCTGCCTTCAAGAATAACCTGATGAAGGCTGGAGAGATGGTTCACCGGCTAAGAGCACACCGGCTGCTCTTCCAGGGGACTTGAGTTCAATGCCCAACACGCACGGCAGCTCACAGCCTCTGTAACTGCAGTCCCACGGGATCCGATCCCTTCTTCTGGTGTGCAGACAGACATGCAGACAAATCAAATGTATATGTAAATAAATAAGTATTTTTGACAAAAGCATATCCTGATGTAAAACCTCAGAAGACACCTCTTCACTGTTCTGTGAGGGGGGGGCAGAGCCTGCAACGAGTGTCTCAGCATCTGGGAATGGGACAACCTGGAGTGGGACCCTGTGAGAACAGGACCATCCAGCAACAGCACTGTTGCAGCTGTGAGCTGTCAGCTAACTAGTGACTTAACTCAGGAACACCATTTTTATCTGAAGGGATCTTGGCACGCAGAATATGAAGGGACTGCTTGCCAGATTCCTGAAGTTAATCCAAGTGAGCCTGTCACACCAACGGCAAAACTTCAGATTTCAAGTGGAAATTCTCCTTGCGAAAGACGTACACCCAAAACGAGGAGCTTGACAATGCAAGACCCTTCCGATAAAAGCACCAGCAACACTACCAACAAATATAGAGGTTGCTTTGTTTGGGGCGTGTGCATGCGTGTGTGGTGTGTGTGATTTTTAAAAAGATGCCTCAAGACTACGAAATCTAAGTCAATTGACCGGAACTACCAAATGATCAGGGCACTGTGATACTTGCGACATCAAAGATCCCCTCAAACACAAGACCATACATAACAGCTGAAAAAAGGATTGATTCCATTTTGGACTCCACACTGAGAGACCAATCTCTATGAAATGATCCTCTGAGTTTTGAGCCCAGAGCACCCTGAGAGGCTGACAGCGGGCCGCGTCTGTGTATCGACACAGGGCCACGTGTGTGTGCAGCTCCTATACAGTATGCACAACACAGAAGAAAGCAGGGGAGTCCTGCCTCCCCACTAAAGAAAAACCCAGAACAATGCCTCACTTCTCCTTCTTGTGAATGAGAGCTTTGAGGAAGTCGTTTTTCGGTAAAAAATATTTATATTACCATTTAATAGGTATGTTATTGTTTCTTTTAAACAGTTTATTTTACATACCATCTGTTTCCATTTCTATCATGCTAAATGGAAGTAGACATGGATCATATCTACATGGTCTTCTGAGTGACCCGAAGCAGAGTGGCAGAAAGGCATTTTGGCTTACACGAGCAATGACAATCCTATGACAGACGATAATTCCACTCATCCTTCTGGACTGTATCTTTTAGGACAAGGGAGAGATCCACTTCTGACTGAGGGAAAAGCAAATGAACCCAACCCACCGACTTCTATAAAGTCCCTGACTGTCTTACAAGACACACAAGAAGGGAAAAGTCCCCTTCTTGGGTTGCTATCCACTCTGAGAATAGAGCTAGATTCTACACAGGGAAAGCTACTAAAGTCAGTCTGCACAGCGGGAACCCAGGCACACTGACTGCTGTGCTGCGGGTCACCAGCCCCTGCACCTCCCGGCCCAAAAGAAACCCCACACCACACTGACTAGGTCCTACAGGTCTGGAGGCCATAACACCGCTTGTTTGACAAACCTTATCCCAAAAGCTCCCAGAGCAACCACAGAGAAAGGCACATTCACATTCTTGATCTGCTTTACAAGCAATAAATAGAAGCGCAAGCCAGACATGGTGGCCCACGCTCATAATCCTAGCACTCGGGAGATGAGGCAGGAGGATTACACGTTTGAGGCCATCTGGTTCTTACAAAGTGGGTTCCAGGCCAGCACATCTCTCAGATGAGCCTGACTTAAATATATGGTGAGCCCGGAGGCAAAGGCTCATCCATGTCTGGTGCAGTAACTGGGTTCCACCGTCACTAAGCCAATAATGCAAACATCTGTCAGAAACTGTACCAAAGCAAAGAGCTACTGTCCCAGCTCCCCTCAAAGAGGACCCAGTAATCACCTGCTGCCACCACCTCTCTTTCGGTAATGGGAAAAAGACCTGTGATAGCAGTGACCTTTCCGTTATGAAAAGAAAAGTTACCTAATATATATATAGAGAGGGGGGGGGAGGGTGGGAAAATGATAAATAGATCTATAAGGAAAATATGACTATTTAAAAAACATGCTGCTAAAGATTGTATGTGAGAGTACTTTCCACTAGGCAGTGGTGGCACACACCTTCAGTCTCAATGGCAGGCAGATCTCTGAGTTCAAGGCCAGTCTGGTCTACAGAATGAGTTCAAGGATAGCCAGGGCTACACAGCGAAACCCTGTCTCAAAACTACCCCCCCATAAATGAAAAGAAGTACTTTCCAGAAGCCAAGGCTAGAAAGATACAAAGAAAGCTCTTTGTATAATACAAAGCAAACATGAGGAGCTTGTCCATCCCTAAGAAACTGACACAGGAGAAACATCACAGGTTATCAAGGGAGGCGGGGCAAAAACGGACAAACTGCTTAGTCCCCGAAAAAATCGAACAGCACTAACTGCATGAATTCCAGGTGTGGCAACCAGGAAACAGGAGTAGAATATGTTTGTGACAGAGAGCAGGGGCAGGCACTCAAAGAGGCAAGAACATAAATAAAAAGGTGAGTGAGCCTGAAACCTTTACAACGTTTGCATGCTAGAAATACCACAAACAGGAGGGGAGCAGGGGCATGAGAATTTGCAATATGTAAGGTGGAAAAAGTAAGAAATGTCAATTTGTTTAGAGGTCAAAGTCATTAGAAAGTAGCAAATGCTTTTGCCTGGTATACTATTTTAAAGAGGCAGCGTTCCTAACATAATAAAGTCTGAGAAATCAAGAAGGAAAAAAGTCATTTTTGCACAAAGGATTTGAAAGGCAAGCCTGTTCAATACACAGAAACACGGCAGACACTTCAGGTAACAGCCAATTAAACTGCATTTAATTGATTGCAAAGGCGGGATGCTCAGAAGCTTCCAGGGCCAGGCTTGGTGCCTTCAGCACTCCAGGCAACACCCAGAGGGCTTCCCTTCCTGTCCTCACTCCTGGATTCAGTGCCTGCCTGCACACCGTGCTCCATGGAAGAGTCCACATAGCACACCTCAACTACCTAGTCACAGAAGGGTTTGCAAAGTCAGGTGTAAGAACCCAGGCTACCACCTCCATGGTTCGAATCATAGCCATCTGGCTCCAAAAGGCCTGACATTGCTATATGTCATCTTGGAGGTGCTATTCTTCAAAGTGTCTCCAGGAGCCTTGGGAATCCAGGCTGCAGGCTGACAAGGTTGTCAAGAGTCTTTTATACAACACTCTACAGATATTTACCAAGTTACAAATGAGCCTGTGAGTCAATCGCTGTCTGCTTTTCATGTTCTCTAACACCCTATGTGGGGACTCAGGAACGACTTCTTTAGCTGTCCCCCGGGGTGGCCCAAACAGCCGTGAGCACCCAGAGAGTAGCATTGGCTGAGCAATAATGTGGAAATCAGCAACCCTGCAGCTCTAAACATGTCCAGATCACAGCTTCTGTGGAGCAGAAACTTCAATTTTATTAGCCAGGCTATGCAAAAAAATTGCAAACAAAATCTGCCTGCAAAATTGACCAGCAGGACCCAGAAGTCCCTGGCCTACAGAAACCTCAAAGCCTAATCACCCAAACTTTTGAAGAACAGTGGGAAGAAACCCAGGATTTCTTTACAGAAAGCAGGGAGCATTTCAGTCAAAATTCGGAACTGAGAAGTATAGGAGGCGGAATGAGAGGGAGAGACGTGCGCTTTGCGCCAGATAAGTAACATGAGAGAGACCGAAGTTTCTCGGGTGTCCCTTCTCCCTCCTAGTTCTTCTGGAAGATTCTGTCAAACCACCATGTCTTGTGATGGAGCAAGTCTGATGGGGGTGGGGGGAGATGCTGAGCCAGGCCAGGTCATCACAAGGAGATTTTAAGGAAGAACATAAGGAAAGTATGGAAGAGGTCAGACTAGGGTTGGCAGGGGAGTCACCTCTAACTGCTTTGGGAAAGTGTTTAGAGTTACCTACTTCCTGTGGATTTGCAAGAAAAGAACAGCTGGAGGAGCCAGGCACTCATCTGCCAACTTGATCTAGATTTTCCAGCAGCCTGCTGTCCCTGCATGCCTGCTGAGTGACTTGAGGCACATGTGAGGCCCAACAGCACTGCAGATAGGTGCTCTCAGCCTGGGCAGTGAACAGAGTGAAGAATAGCCAATCAGAGTGGCATCCTCACAAACCTGGCTCCCAGAGCCTGCCCACTAGACATGGGGCCTTCGGGGGTTAACATCATTTTCCTCGTACCACGGCTACCTTAATACATTCCTGCACTTGACACCTGCCCACTAGACATGGGGCCTTCGGGGGTCTTTCTGACTAACTTACCCTATTCTGTGTGGCTTGTCATGAAACCGACAGACTGAATGAAACTGATTTTGGCCCAGTTCATCTCCAAGGTGGAAAGGCCACATCTAGCAATGGCTATTGTAATGGCAACATCCCAAGACAGAGAAGGACATGTGGTGAGACACAGGATGCATACATGTGTGCGTGCATGTATGAGGCATGCAAGCATAACCATGCACCCTCTTACAGAAAGCACGACTACTTAATCATTGAGGTCCATGGGAATAACTCTGTAAATCCTGATAACTTTCCACAGGCCCTACTTCTCAACACCAGGGTCAGAGTGTTTCCACTCCCTTCACATCCACAATGGAGATTAAGAGAGGAGAAACCGCTAGGCGGTGGTGGCACATGTGTTTAATCCCAGCACTAGGGAGAAAGAGGCAGTCAGATCTCTGTGAGTTCAAGACCAGTTTGCTCTACAGAGTGAGTTCCAGGACAGGCTTCAAAGCTACAGAGAAACCCTGTCTCCAGAAACCAAAAGAGAGGAAAAACCATACTCAAACCACATCCATCACACAAGTGTAATCATACACAACCATCAACTTGCTCACCCAATGTGGTATAAGTGAGTGCCACACTCAAGAGCAGCATGCCTGCTTTGTCCCAGGGACAAAGCTCAGCACCAAGGTCCCCAATGCAAAGACAGCCTTTCAGTATCCTGGACTTCCTGCTAGGACAGAAACCAAACAATATTCTACAGCTACTCACTGACCATGTAGGCATTAGGAGAGAATCAGGGCAGCAAGGTACCTTCTGAGGAACTGAGGCTTGTGCTGAAGCCCAAAGGATGATGGGAGCGGACCCGGAAGCAGTACAGCAACAGCCATGACTGAGCACTGTAAGAGGGTCACTCAGATGTCTGAGCGAGAGGTGGATGCACACGGGAGGCCCAGCCTTAAAGACCACTTAGGGAAGGATGCAGTCCTCCTAATGGAACCTTTATGGTTTCCCAGGCCCACTCCCCAAAAACAGGCTAGAGAGGAAGGTATCAAAGGGCAGGGAGGCAGGTTACAAAGGCAACCCAGCCTGAACAGTCAAAGGACAATGCAGAGACACTGACTTAAGAGGGAGTGAGCCAGCTCTGCAGTCTGGTGAGGTGGGCACTGGCCTCTAAGAAGGCTACAGGCACAGAGCAGGGAATCAGAGCTTGGAGGGAAGCTGTTCTGGTCATAATATCTGGTCGCAATATCACAGATCCATGACCCAGGCAGGAGATACAGACCTGGCAATACAGGGATGCCAGATTCCTCTCCTTTCTTTGGAAGCAAGCTGGACCTCCCACAGGCAGGTTTTGCTGCTTTTATTAAAGCCAACAGACTAAGCCCTTGGGCCCTGGCACCCTTTGAAAGTTCACTGCCTCTGGTAGTGTGATGTCTCCCCTCCCATGCCCATACCATGCAGAACCTACTGCCTCTCCCTAATGCGTCTCAGGTCTGCCCGCCTCTGAGCCACCACGCTCTGTGCGGCAGTCACCTCTATGCCTCCCAGGACTGCCCAGCTGACACCACTGCCTGTGGAACTCGCAGGGTGCTTCATCTCTGAATGCAAAGTTGAAGGGCTCTGGGCTCACTCACGCAACCCAGAGCATCATAACATTTCCTGCTGGCACACTACATTGCCCTCAGAGGGCAACACTTGAGAGACAGGATGAAACATCCTCATGCTAAGTAGTACTTGCAGCAACGAATTTAATAATAATCTTTAAAAAAAATTTAAAGGTCATGAGAAAGACCAGATCTAAGATTCCTGAAATGTAATTCCAGGGTATTAAAGTAATAACTGCATAACAACAGAATTGCTATACTTGGGTGTATAAATATGATGTCTCAGTCTATTTGGATGGCTATTTTTGGTTTTGTTTTGTTGTTTTGTTTTCTGAGACAGGGTAACAGTCCTGAGTGTCCTGGAACTCGCTTTGTAGACCAGGCTGGCCTCGAACTCACTGAGATCCGCCTGCCTCTGCCTCCCAAAAGTGCTGGGATTAAAGGTCTGTGCCACCACCACCTGGCCTGGATTGCTATTTAAAAAAAAAAAACTGCCACAATCTGAGTGGTTGAACAACGCCAGAACATCTATTCCTCACAGTTGTGGTCCTAGAACAAAGCAGTGTGTGAGGGGGGGCCCGCAGTGCTGGCTGATCAGGGAGAAAGCACCCGCGCAGCACAGCCGAGGGTCTCGATGTTGTGTGTGGGTGGGCCTGTGCTCATGGCATCTCACAGCTTCCAGAGAGCCGGAGCTTGGGAGAAGGCTGTGTAATGCTAGTGCCCTCTGGGTCACAAGGCCATCATGCTGGCCTTCACGCTTATGAACGCCTGACTGCATCCCTGCGACCTGAAAAGCTGAAAAGTTTATCTGGAAATGGCACACCTTACCTAATCTTTCTTAAGTGAATGGCAGAGGAACCTGCCGAATACCTCCTCCATTCAAGTACCACTAGCCTGGCTTTTCTCTTTCAAGCACCTCCCAGGCAGGCTCTGCCCAAGACTACAGGCATGGTAGAACAGAGAAGCGCAATCCTACCAAATGCCGAGAGAGTGATGCTCTCAGGTGAACCTTCTTTGTGTATAGACACACGCACACAGATATGTGCACACAAGTACATGCAATCAGAGGGATGGGCACATCCACACCCATGAAAAATCATGTGCATGTGCATTTCATATCTGCAACCATTCTTATGTACAAATACCACTACATAGGTGGTCCCCGTTCACATGTTAGCACCAAGCACATGCAGTCAGATACATACAACCACATACCATTCTGACATGCCCACTGAAATCCCTGACATTTCATGTACCGCTTATATTAAAATGCAGTAAGAAGGCTGTGTGGGTTAGTTCCTCAATAAACACAGGACTGACTATATAAAGAAACAGGACTCTTCCTGGGGGCAATGAACATGGTGCATGCCACTCACTGCTGTAGGTGATGGAAAGCAAAGTCCTTCATCTAAGGAGCCCTCCCACCAGATCTCTGTGTATGATCTGTTCTACATATTGGAACAAGACATGTGTGGATATTAGACAGGTGGGACCACCGTAAGAGCACCTTCCATAAAGGGATCTTGGGAGACACAACTCTGACCGGTGTGCCCCAAAGCTGGAGGAAGGCTTTGCACCCACCTGTCCAGCCCTCTAGTTCAATCACTCTGTGAGTCCTAGTCCTAGATGGAGAAGCAAACTTTGTCTTTGCTGAGACTGCCTCTCACAAGAAAGCCCAACTCTATATGGACTCAGCAGATCCACGATTACACTGTCAGCTAATGCTGACTCAAGGGACCGCACAGGTGGGAGCCTCAACTCCACTTCACCTCAACGCATCTTCCCCTCTCTTATTTTTAGATTTGAGGGTCATAATTAGACATCCAATTACTTTTATTTATTAACGTTATCATAGGGGATTTCGTGTGGGACATGGGCAGAGGGCAGAAGACAACTCTGAGGAGCCAGTTCATTCTTTCAAACTTTATGTGGGTTTCGGGAACTAACCTCAGATCCTCAGGCTTACAGAGCAAGTGTTTACTCACTGAGCACTTTCCCCGCAAGGTCACCTCTGCTAACAAACCAAAGAGCTCTGTTCACCTCATGGGCACCAGTGATCTGACCTCAGCTCCTTTCCCTTTTGGCCATCAGTAAAGGGACAGAGAGACCCTGCCTGTTCCTGTGGCTGTGCCACTCCCACTGTCTGTCTTACTCATCAGTCTGGCACACGGAGGCCCCGCCTCAATCAATGAGGCTCCACCCACCCATCACTGCCTAGCTGACCTCAGCATCCATGACATCTTCCCAGACCCCTGTACTCTAGGGCAAGTCATGACTTAGAGCCATGCTGGCCTGTAGGAAACTGCCTCAAAGCAAAAGGCAGAAGAGGCCCTACACTACAGGGGGTGAGAGGCATGGGAATGGGTTGAGAAGAAGAAGCTGGGGTAGGAGTGCAGTGGGAAGAGATACCTGGGATGGGGGTAAACAGAGACACAGACCACCCCCAGCAGGCCTCGGATGGAAGGAAACACTTGGGACTGAAGTAACCAGGGGACCCCCAGCAGGCGTAGGTTAGGAGGAGACAACTGGGACTCAGGTAAACAGGGAGACCCTACCTCCCCCCGCCCCCCGCCAACAGACCTAGGATGGGAGGAGACATCTGGGACTCAGGTACAGAGGGAGACACTCAGCAGACCTAGGATGGGAGCCAAAGGACAGCAGTTAGCATGTTCTTTAGCGCTGTGTAGCAGAGGGCATCCAACCATGCTACCGACCAGGCAGATGCCCTTTAACTTTGCACAGATCCTAAGAGGGCCCCCACTCTCAGCCCACTCCTGACTCGCTGTGGTACATCTTCTCTCTGCTCCAAAACTTCAGGAGGCCAAAAAGAGAGAAAAGAGCCAAGGCAGTCCTAACGCTACAGAGGCCTACCAGGGACACCCTGGAAATCGGCCACAAAGGAACTGCTGGGGGTGGCAGTGAACACTACAATCCCAGCACTCGGAATCCAAGCTAGGCGGACAAGAGATCAGGCTGGCCTGCTGAAGGAAGAAGCAAAGCTAGGCAGAGCTAACACTGACTATGAAGGAAACCCAAAACCTCCACAATGGAATGGACACCGAAGAACAGTCCCCACCACTCCCCAAAGGCCCAATCCTTAAGGACTTCCTGGGCTGTGTGACAGAAGTCAGTCACACATTCATTCTGGAGACTTGTCAATGTGCAGTCAGAAAAGAATTCGAAGTTGCACTAATGGTAAGGTTTAAGCATCGAGAAGGTGCCAATATACAATGGACCCTAACTCAGGTGCTGGAGAGATGCTCCATGGTTAAAAGCACTGACTGTTCTTCCAGAGGACCTGTGCTCAATTCCCAGCATCCACATGGCAGCTCACAACTGTCTGTAACTCCAGTTCTAGAGGATCCAACACCCTCATCCAGACATACACTTAGGGGGAAAAAAAGGAAGGAAGGAAGGAAGGAAGGAAGGAAGGAAGGAAGGAAGGAAGGAAGGAAGGAAGGAAGGAAGGAAGACACATAAAATAAATAAGTCACTAAAACAACAACAACAACAAATGGGCCCTAACAAGAACAGATACTTCACTTACAGACTGTAAGATTTGAAGCACAGGCTATAAAAGACTTGACATGAAGTCACAAATTGCCCATGGCAGCCAACTTTCCCATGGTAATAGCTCAGCTCTTTCTAGAAATTCTTCTTAGAGGTATTTATCTGTGTAAACAAGGGAAGGCCTGCCAGGTGGGGGGTGAAGAGAAGCACAACAGGGAAATTCCATGACTTAACTCTTGGAAACTCCCAGGCGAAAGGCAGTCTTCATTTTACTCCCCCTGCCCCAGGGTCTAATGGGTGAGTGGTTCAAGGGCATGGACTTACCTCGGCAAGCAATCCCTTGACCGGCAATGGTCTGTCTGCACACTCCACAGACTCTGGGCTTTTTAAAGTCCTTTTTCTTAAAACTGTGAGGACATGTAGTAAATTCTTCTGGCTGAAAGAGTAAAGGAAGAAACTGTCAGCACTTCAGCTCGTGGCGTCTTCTTCCTTTTTTTTTTTTTTCTCGTTTCTTTCCTAGGAGATAATAAATCTAGCGAGCCTTGAAAGGGGCTGAAAGAGGAGCTTTACCAAGCAAACTACAGTTCCAGAAAAGAGCTGGTGGATGACATTCTGGAATCCAGAGGGCAGCCCACCCTCTGTCAGTAGGGGCATCTCCCCTGGGATGCTTCAGGACTGAGACCTTAGGCAGCTACCTGGGTGATAATATGTTCCTTCCAGCCTCCAGCCTGACATCATCTACTGCAATAACAAAGTAACCGCACACCCCTCCCAGACCCTCAGGCTTTTTCTTCTAGGATAAATGATTAGCAAAGAGCAAAATGAAGTTAAGAGGCGCTGAACAGTTTTCCTTTCAAAGGTTCAGAGATTCACAGGCCAGTGGTGCTGGGATGTGCTCTTCTGTAGAAAAGACAAGCCTAGGATGAGCCAGGACCCCACAACGCATGCTCCGTCCTTAACCATGATGACAAGTATTTGTATGAGGAGATTAACTTTCATCCATCAAGTTCATGTTTACAGAGTCTGGGGCTCTTAGGAAAAAAGTCCATTGTGTTTTGATACATCCCTATGCCTATTTACTGATGACAGGGCATGATCAGTAACTAATAACCATGTGGATACTGTCAGCACACGCACACGCGCGCGCACACACACACACACACACACACACACACACACACACACACACACACACACACGGAAGTCACTACACACCCACTAAAACAACTTAAATTTACTGAGAAAATAAAATGTATCATGTCTCATGCTCTCAGTAACAACTGTTTTGGGAGGAAAAAAAAGCTTGATAATTTCTTACAAACTTTAAAAACTGTGACAACCTAATTTACAAAGTATCCCAGGCTGCAGGCAATACTTTACTCTCTGCACAGCTCCCAGCACTCAGGCAGTGTAGTCAATACACTATTTCTCCTGAAAATTAAAAGAACCGTCCCAAACAAGACATAACCCAACTAGCTCTCGTAAGAAGAATGAACTTTTCAAAAATGTTGGTAATACAACAGAATAGTGTTTGGAAACACAGAGGTGCCTATTATCCATGCAGGCACACGGATGGAAAGCATCACGCTATCTACAAGATGCAAGGATATCAGAGTTCTAGGATGCCCGCCGCCACTCAAGCACATCTGAGTCAGCAGAAGTAAGAGCCATAGAACTCACTGCACGGCGGTGTGGGCGCGAACCCTGAAGGAACACTGATGAAGGGGGTTTGCTTCATGCCCTGGATGGCAGCTACAGGGGGCACAGAGTTCAAGTCATTAAGCTTCAGAATGGTACATCATACTAGCTAAAGATCTACAGGAAAGGGGAGGGAATATAGATCTGAATAAAATAACAATCCTGGGAAGATGTGACAACCTGCCTTTGAAGGACCTCGGGTGACGTGGCCCACCATGACAGCATTTTTATTTGCTTAGTTCTGAATCCACAGGATCTTTCATTGCTGGCGCAAAAGTATTACTAGAGACTAAATGTATTCGCACACCTAAAATCATGCACAAAATAAACAGAACCATTGTTCTGAAATCACTCAGCAGGAAAGGAAGAGCTGTGATGAGGATGCTTTGGTCAGCAACGCCCCTCATGCACCAAGGTGTGCTGAGCTTGAAATGAGGCTGAAGCCCTTCCACTCGGGGATTTTGGGGCAATCGTAGTTTATGTAAAGACACTCTGTGATACCATCACAATGACAACTGCACCTGATGACATACATACTAACTGCATCCTTGTTCAGGGACCCATGATTACACTTCAAAGGGAAGAATAAGTTGGGGTGAACCTCCTGCCTCACTCACTCTTACTACCACTGCTGTCCGAAGAGACTCTCGAGGCTGCAGAGAAGATCCAAGCTGAGTTCACTGAGATACCTCTGCTGAGGAAGGCAAGAAGAGTTTCCTAGGCAGGTTACTGCCGAACAAAGAGCTGCAGAATTCTTAAGGTCTGCAGAAAAGCTCTTAAAAAGCACCAGTAGTGAAGAGCATATCTGTGACCATCAAGGATATAGAAAAGAACCCCGAACCCTCCAACACACACCCTATGCCTCTCCAGCAGAATGAAAGGAGCAGGGCCTTGTGCTCACCTAGAGCTGAGAACAATGTTTGCTTGCTGTAGATCAGGAACCCCAGCTTTGCCCTGTTCTACAGGAGATGCAGAAAGACTAGCCCTCATAAAGATTAGCTTTACTTTGAACACGTTCCTTGGCCTGCACAAACAATTTGAAAAACACTGCCCCAAGGCTGTTACTGCTGTCCAGTAACAGGAATGCATTTCAGAGAAAAAGCACACCAGAATACCACAAAGGCCATAAAATTTCCCAGAATCCAAACAAGGTAAAATTCACCAAGTCAAAACTTATCAGACACTCAAGGAGACAAGAAAGTAAATAGAATTCATAACAAAGATGTTGAGGGTGTTATTACAATTGTATTACATCTTCTCTAAATGGGAAGATCTAAAAACTGCATAAAGAGCCAAAGAAAACAACGACAAAAGAAAATGCAAACTTCAGAGGTAAAAATATATAGGATATAATTATTGGCCAATGACTCAAAAGAGATAATGAACTTAAAAAAAAAAAACATCACAATGAAGCTGGGTGTTGGTGGTGGCACACACCTTGAATCCCAGCAATAGGGAGGAGACACAGGCAGATCTCTGTGAGTTAGAGGCCAGCCTGGTCTACAAGAACTAGTTCCAGGACAGGCTTCAAAGGCTACACAGAGCAATCCTGTCTCAAACGCCCCCCCCCCCCGCCTCAAAATTATCACAATGAAAACCTCCCAAATAAAGCAAGGAAATAAGATGTTTATCTGAACAAACAAACAAGTGTCCAGAGCCTTGCAGGAGTTTTTACGACAAATAAATGCTTACTTGGCGCCCCTAAGGGGGCAAAAGCACAGAGAGGATACTGGAAGAAATAATGACTAAAAAATGTGTGGAAATGCAAGGAAAACTGTAAAGACATAGAGCTAAGAAACAAAAGTTGGCTATAACTACGCCAAGGCACATGAAAACAAATTACTCAAACCCAATAACAAAGAGAAAAATCTTAAAAACACTCGGGGGTGTCCACATACAGAGGACAAACAATTAGGAAAAACAAGATTTCTCACTTCAAGACTGTTCAGCTATGTGGATGGAGAGATGGCTCAGCCCTTAGGAACACAGACTTCTCTTCCAGAGGACCTCAGCTGAGTTCTCAGCTTACACATCAGGTGGCTTACACCTGTTACTCTAGTCCAAGATTGGATGCTCCTGGCCTCCAAGGGCACCCATATTTATAACACATAGACACACTCACATGCACACAATTTTAAAAATGAGCATAAACCTTTAGGAAAATAATAAATTTGAAAACATCTGGAAGAAGTTAGTGAAACAGTACAAAATACTGAAGAAAACCAGCCAATCTAGACTCTGCAGTCAAAGTATCTTCCAAAATTGAAAGACTTTTACAAACTTATTAAGATATTTACTCAAAAGCTAAAGTTAAAAGAATTTGCCAACAACTGGCACATACCACAGACATATTTAAAATGGTCCTCAGATAAGAGAGACTTATAGCAGAATAAAGAACACCCAAACGGCAAATACATGGCTAAACATGCACTTTTTGTCCTATTAAAAACCACCAAAAGGTCCCTAATCTGGTATGCACATCACATTTGAAAAAATAGGATGAAGCACGTTTCTTGTTCTGTTCATCATATCTTGGATTTTGTGCATCCTAAAGTTACTAGTAAGGCGTCAAGATGAGAATTATTAAAACTGTATGTACTATGGTCATTGGGCAGGCTATTTGACCCCCTTCCCCCTAAAATGGGTGGTTCTAGAGAATTTTTTTAACTTGGTGTACTCCTTATATTCACTGCATTCTCAGTTGGTAATTTAGTAGGAAATAATGTGCTCCTCATGCTGTGTACACGACTGGACTCTCTAAACTCCTGCAAGCCAATAAGTGATTGTCCATGTATACATAACACTCTCTGTAACTTGTTTAATATTTAAGAACAGAAAATATAATGCCAAACCATAACTGACAATTCAGTGCTGAGGTCTCTAAACATCAAATAAAACTGGTTCTAAGATATGCCTATTAAAGATAAAAAAAAAACACCAAAAGGTAACTAATCATCCAATACAAAGCAATGTGTTATAGTAGTTATGAAATGAGATCAGCCTAGTTTTCTTAACTGAAGAATGGATGATGAAGAAGAAATACACACAAAGGAATTTTATTCAGCTGCAAAGGAAAATGGATGAACCCAGAAAATATTATAATGAATTACATACATGAGGTCCAGAAAGACAGAGGCTGCATTTTCTCTCTCATATGTGGATGCTAGCTTCAAATGTTAAATCTATATGTTTAACTTGGGACTGCCCAGTGAGGGGGAAAAAAGAAAAAGAAAGAGAGAAGGAAAGAAAGAAAGAAAGAAAGAAAGAAAGAAAGAAAGAAAGAAAGAAAGAAAGAAAGAAAAAAACTAGAATTTTTCCCTGCATTGGCCTTTGACTGTCTAGACTGGGTTGCCTTTGATACCTTCCCTCTCTAGCCTGTTTTGGGAGAACAGGCCTGGGAAACCATAAAGCCTCCTTTAGGAGGGCTGCATCCTTTCCTGAGTGGCCTTGGAGGCTGGGCCTTCCATGGCTCCACCTCTTGCCCAGACACTTGAGCTGCCCTCTCACGACATCGAGGGAGCAGGGGGCTTAAATTGGGGCTGTGGGAGAATATGTGTGATATGAAAATAAAGGCTCGGAACACCAAGGGTGGAAAAGTTTAAATGAGGAACGAGGGAGGTGGAAAAAAGGAGGTAGAAAGAAGCTAGCCAAACTACCGAATGAAGAAAGAAAGAACCACACTGAAACCCACGATTTTGTGAAGTGAACTGATTTTAAACATATATTTCTTAAAGAAAGTTTAAATGGAAGCACCATGCATGGATAGACAATGCTGCTCCCCAGAAGGCATTGGTTACTTATGAAAATCTCACTGTCAGGCACTGAATACCTCCCTATGTGGTGTTGGTCAGTGATACCTTAGAGCTACCCAAAATAATACAAACAATTGTCATGGTTTAGAAGAAGACGTGTCAAGGAAGCCGTGTTCACAAAGGGATAGCCATGTAAGGACCTGGGAGAAGATGGCTGCCTACAAGTGAAGAAGAGGCCTCAAAACAAACCAACCATGCCCACATCATGAATGATGCCTGTGTCCTTCCTCGGCACTGTTTCAGGAATGTATTTCTGCAAAGCCATCATGTCGGTGGCATTATTAAGCAACCCTCTCTCAGCAATCGACAGATCCAGTCAGAAAATAAACATGGATACAAATGATTTGGATGATAGTATCAAACAGTTTGACCTAACAGAAACAGAATACTTGACTTAAGAGCAACGGAACACACATTCTTTCCAGTGCATTGGCGTGTTCAGCCCTATTGTGGACACAGAACAAGTCTGAACAAATCAAAATGCATTCAAGTCCCACTGAAAAAAAAGAAATCTTCTTTGACCACAATGGAATCAAAGTTGGGAACACAAACAGCAAGCTCTGGAAAATTCCCAAACAGTTGTAAACAAAATAAATAGCCCATGGGAAAGCCTACATAATCTACAACATACTATGTCGTGAAAAGTTGGCATATCCTAGAAATATAAGAGTTCATACATTCAAAATATCAATCAATTAAATACCAGGAATCTGGAGGCTGAGGCAAGGAAATGGTAGAGGCCAGACCCTGTCTCGAAAAGTAAAACTATCAAAAAAGCAATTAATAAGCTAAGAAGGGAACCAGCTGTTCTTCTAAATCAATGAGAAAAACCCACTGGCAAAATCTAGCATCCTTTTCTGATAAAATCTCAAACAGGGAGAAAATGGGGCTTCCTCACTTGATCACATGTGGCTAGATAAATCCTACAGCAAACATCCTTAGCCGGAGGAGCCCAGGCATCCTTTTAAGATCCACAACAGGGCAGAGACGGGGCTAATCAAGACTTCATTTACATCAAGAGTCTAAACACTACAATGAGGCGAGAAAAGGAATTAAAGGCACCCCATTTAGAAAGCTGTAAAACAGTCTTCTTCCTGGTAGCCTGACAGCCTAGACAGAAAAAAATCTGATGAAATCTACAAACAAACAAAAACCTTTAGCAAAGCTGGGGGGGATGCAAGACCAACACATAGTTCCATATATATGTCACCAACGAGCTCTCACGACTGAAATTCAGAAACCTTCGCTACATCCAAGAGCGTAAGAGGCCATTTCTAGACTTAGACTCTTTCAAAGGCTTCAGGTTCCCTGGCTATGTTGACACTTCCCAGCCTACCTATCTCCCTGTATTTGCTAAGATGTAGACAACACTGTCACAGAAAGAGAAAGTGCCCTGAACCCAGCAGAAATTTCTGCAATGGCTCTGCCATCTACGTTTAAACTTGGCCACTCCTTATGTCTGTGTCAAAATCGATACTGCCTACTTGATAGCAGACACCCTGTATCCAGAGCCCTGCAAGGGTCTGCAACATTCACATAGCAAGTCACTTACATGTAGTTAGCACAATCCCCACAGATCTACAGATGGAGACTGACATGCAAGACCTAGAGCCCATAGGCAACCTATGAGGGATAAGGATCACTCCAATGCCACAGTCAGACAGGCATGGAATTCACCCTTCATCACACCCAGGCTGGCACATACCTTTTCTGCCCAATCTCGCAGCTCTTTGTTTATAATCTTCTCTCTTGTGCTAGACCTCCATACCCTAGGTGTGGGGGTACCAAGCTCTTTTTCCTTTGTCCTCTGTGAGCCCTGTCCAGCTGGCAGATAGCAGACCACAGTCCCTCAATTAAGACTTGTGCACTAAATGAACTGACTGTAGTCTGTGGGCCAGGGAGAGATACTGTAACATTTCATTGGTCACAAACACCTTTATTCCAAGCAAGGAGAAAGAGGTACTGTTTCTCTACAAGGCTCTTGCTCACTGGTCCACAGTTAGAAGCTGAAGAGTGGAAACAGCAGAGGCACTGTGGTGCCTGCTCAGCCATTTCAATTGCCGGCTCCCCAGGGAGTTTATTAAGATAGTGTTATAACATTTGCTCACGTGCACCCTACATAACATCGCTCTTGTGAAAGAAGACTAGATGGAGTTAGACTGCCTGCCCTTGTCTTCTTCACCTGATCCCGTGCTTTCATTTCTCCCAGAAAGGGGGAGGAGGGCCAGCAAGGCTAAAGCAGTTGGCAAAGCCAGTTCAGGAACCTAAATTGCATTTAATTGTTAGGAGCCAAACTTTTGGAAGCGTAACCAGTAAGGCTGCTGATTCCACAAGGACACCAGGAGAGGGCCAGGGCAATTAGCCTTGATAGTGAGGTCTCTGGAGGGTAGGGAAGCCCTGCGCTCAGCGGAAAAGCAAAACCGCACAGGGAACCCGCAGCCAGGTTCTCTCCACCAAAGGTCATCGTGGCTAAGTAGTTTCATAGTACAAGGATATGTCTGCACAATCCGAGCTATATTTTCCCTTCAGGAAATATTCAGCCCACCACAGGAAGCAAATGTAGGTGAATGGGGGTAGTTGGCTAACGTTCTAGGGAGACAGCACTGATCAAAAACACATTCCCAGCTCAACTTCGCTTCTCTGAGAGCAACCAAACCAGAACCCTTCCCTATCTGCTGAGCTGTCCCCAGACCCACCCACAGAAGGCAGACTTGCAGGGCAAGAGGGAACCCCCCCCCACACACACACACACAGGCACACAAGCAACAATAGCCTCACACTTCAGAGCAGTGGTTTTCAACTTGTGGGTCACAATAGTGTCCCTTGCATGAGGACTGTATATCAGATATCCTGCTTATCTGATATTTACGATCCATAACAGTAGCAAAATTACAGTTATGAAGGAGCAACAAAAATAATTTTATGGTTGGGAGTCACCACAACATGAGGAATTGTTATTGAAGGGTCGCAGCATTAGGAAAGTTGAGAACCACTGCTTTAGAACAACCACGCCTGGCTGCTGAAGCAAAGCTGACATACAGACCTTTCACTCTACACAATCTCCCAAAAGTTTTCTGGAAAAACAATCGAAGTTGATGCTGGATTTATAAGACATACGTGGGGCCTCTACCGTGCGCCTGTTTAATTTGAACACCACAGAGGATGGTCCTGTGATCCACAGGACGCTGCAGTGTCCTCGAAGACCCAGAAACTTGCACTAGACCTCTTCCAGGCGCGACCAGGTCATCGGCAAGAAACACGCGCGCGAAAGAGCGAGTCTGCGCAATGGCCAGTGTCCCGCCTCCGCTGCAGAGAAAGAGATGCAAAGAAGCCTTTTCCAGCGGTTTTGGACTCAGATGGGCAAGGACTGTCCTGACTCCCACCTTGCTCCGGTCTTACCCGGACAGGGGGCTGCATCCAAGTTCTCCGTCCCTAGACACTGTCACACACTCGCGTTCATAGCCCAGCACAGTCAGATGAATGCGCAGCAGCCTGGGCACGCGCGCGCTCACAGCCCAGGAATGCATAGCCTAGGGAGCCCACCCAGGACGCCCGCGTGCGTGCCCGAGGAAGCCCTATCAGCCTGCTGCGCCACACTCACCTGGCGGGGACTCCCACGCGTCCCGGTCTCCCGCGCCAACCTCGCGGGCGGGCCCGGGGCCAACGCGCGCCACCGCATGGCTACCTCTGCGATCCGCCCCCCTTCCACGGGCGATCGCGGGCGGGGGGCACCGACGGTTCCGGGTCCTGCGTGGGCCAGGCCCGGGTCGTGTGCGTCTCAGACGGGCTCTGCAAAAGCTCCTGCCGTCAGAAGTCAGACGCCGGGGAACAAAAGCCAGGCGCGAGTGGTGGGCCCCGCGCGGCCGCCTTCCATCTGACACGAATTAGCCCGCCCTCCCCCGTAGACCGCAGCCCAGAGCCGGGCACCGCTGCTCAGCCAGACGCGGGAGAAGTGGGCGAAGAAACGCCTTCCCGCGGGGGGGGTGGGGGGAGTGGGGGCGCCTCCCTGCCGCCATCTGACTGGAATTACCGACGCTTGGCTCGGGGTTCGGCATTACTAGGATTTCAAACCTCTAGGCGCGCTGGCCCAGGGGCTTAAAGAGAATCAAAACGCAGCAGGTTCCCAGGGCTTTTGGCATTTTAAAATCTTGACTGTTCTCCGGTCCACCCTGCGTCTGCGCTGGGAAGTATCGACCCGTAATCGACACGACCCAGCTAGAGTGCATTTGGAGTAGGAAGAGGGAAGACACTAAAGCAGAGGGGGCTTCTTACCAATTTGCTTCTGAAGCTTTAAAATAAATGGGGGGAGGGGGGTGGCTGACCTTACTGGAAAAGGTTGGTGGCTGTGGGGTTTCAGGCAAAGCCCAAAGCAAGTGACTGCCCACTTTGCACACCTAGGGGTGGGTGTCCATTCCCCATTCTCAGTACCACCCGCTGCTGGACAATCCCGACAAATCGCTTCTCGGCCTTTCCATTCAGGATCTGGAGTCTTAGAAGAAAATTAAAAACCAAGAGTGGGGGCAGGATGAAGGCACTAGGATGGAGGAGGGCAAGCCAGGAGCCCAGGATGAGTGAGGGTCCCTTTTAAAAGCCAACAGGGTACACTCCTACCAAGGACAGCTTCTCTCCTACCCCAGGCCTGCGTGGGACTGTGCCCTTAAAAGCGATCTCAACAGCAGAAGAATGTAGCTTCGGACAAGGCAAGTCTAACTTCTCAGACTACAGAATGGACTACTTTGAAGATGGATGGGTTCAAGCTGAAGCAATTGCTCGGGTCTCTTCCGTGCAGCAGAGGCGAGACCCCTGCAATGAAGTAGCGGGGAAACTCAGCATGTAGCTCTAAACCTGAAGCCCTAGTGGCCCTGGCGCCAGGCCCAGCCCATGTGGCGTTCTAATAGCCTGCAGTGTCCCAGAGCCCAGCCTCTGTGGATCTCACACTCTGACTGAGTCGATGTGCCCAAATGCCTTAGCTGGGAGGGCAGTCTGGGTGGGCTGCAAGGGCCTTTATGGTTACCACATGTGCAAATTCCAGCCATCAATTCAACCTCTCAGGTCCTGGCACTAAATATCCATCTTTCTGTTTCTGCAGTTGGGCAGCAATGGCTGCTCTTCAAGTTTCAACTACAAAAATAATAGAAAGAAAACCAGACTTTGCCTAAGCTAACCATGCCATCCAGAACGCCAATTCTTCATGCAGTTATCACCAGGTAGATGTGCACGTGTTCTCTTCTCCGCCCCCTCAACTGAGATCTTTACTCACTTCCTCTGTGGTCATCTTTCACAGTTTCAGTACCCCTTCAGCATTCCTGTTTCCCTGTAGCCACTAATTTAAGCCTTGGTTTTCACACTCCTCCCCATCATAGTCCTGCATGCACCGTCTCTATCCTCCACTGCCTGGGGATCCCTGACAGTAGGATTGCATTCACTCTGGATCCCCACATCAAACCCAAGAGGGTAGGAGAAGCAGTGATTCTCCTGTCTATCAGGAGGCGTTGACTTACTAAGGTGCTGACAGAGCCAGCAGAAGGAACCTGAAGACAGGGTGTCCTAATGTGACAAAGCTCTGAGGGAGAGTGTGGGCTCCACACACTCCGGGGTCCACTCAGAACTACCATTAAGAGGCAGGCGCTGCCAAATGTGGAAGCTCGTGTCTGTGATCCCAGCAGTAGGAAGGCTGAGGCATCACTCAGACCTGCCACACAGGGAGGCAAACATCAGAAGGTGCCTCTTTATTATAGACATACCTGAATCTGCCGGAAGTTATTTAAAAGAACACACCATTCAGAAAACGCCTACTCTTTATTACCAGTTATAAACTACGTGAATGTGATACACCTAGCAAACTGACAGCAAACTGGTTTGTCTCCATCCCAGGGAGAATCAACAGTTACAGCCAAAGACTCTGGGCCAAGGTCCAGCCAGAGCCTTGAAACCAGGGGACTTGCCCACAGTCCCTCATCAGACCACATCACTTCTCCCGCACATTCCCCGGCCTCCCTACTGACCCCCTCAGCCAGGCTCCCAAGTGGGCTCCACACTCCAGATTCCTTCCACTCTGAGCCATGGTGCTCTCTTCTGACTTCTGGGCCTTTTCCCTTTCCTCTTTTCTAACTGATAGCAACTGCTTTCTCTGGGCTCAACTGAAGATCCACCTTCCACCTGGTCCCCATCCCCGGTGGCTAAACCTCTCCCACGGCAGAGGAAACCACTCTTCGTTTGGCCATCCAGATCCTGCAGCAGCACTCTGTAGGCCCATGCCACACAGGCACAGTGTAGTGTGGACACAGATAAGAAAAGGTCCTTCTTTGTTCTGCTCCCTGGCCACCAGGCTGGCCACTCACATGGGTGGCGTCACGCCCTTACCCACCCAGCTCCATCTCTTAATCAAGCTGTGGGCAGACAGAACCATAGAAACTAGGACGTCCAGAAGCCATGGTAGGCGGCCAGCTCTTGTGGTGGCTGATTCCATCCGACGCCTGAATGGCAGGCTCTGTCATTCCCACTCTGCAGACAGCAGCGAGAGACAACTTTCTCCCCAGCCTCCTGCTTCTTTTCTGCTTTTCCCCACTCCTTAGTGCCTCCCACTGCCCAGATTGGTCTCCCTTTGGCTTCTGGCTGCACCTAGTCCCCAGGAACAAAATGACATTCTTTTTGCATGGGGCAGGGGAGGCTAGTGAACTGAGATTTGGATGGGGGTGGGGGGGCATTTTCCAGGCAAGGAAGGAAAAGAGAATGTGTTTGGGCGAGTAGGCCAGACGTGGCTAATGTCTAGCTAATGCTAGAGGGAGACAGGGTGCAGAAAAGAGGTTGGGGGACTGAGCAGGATAGCAAGAAGCAGTGACAGGAAAGAGATCCCAACTGGGCCAAACTGGACCCCTGGTCATGTGGAGGTAGGGGCAGTATGAAGATATCCCAGAAGAACAGCCTGGAGTGTGTGCAGGGATGATTGTATGTCAGGGAGAGTAGCGACAGAGTTCTCTCTCTCTCTCTCTCTCTCTCACACCCACACACATGCCACCTGGAAAAGCTTTTAAATATGAACAGGATGACAAGGAAGAGATATGACGGGAGACTGGATACCTGCAAGAGAATGAAGCCTGGAGCCTCCTGCCTTAGAAGAGTAGGGAGAACATTCTACAGGAGACAGACACACTGGGGCAGCAGTGAATGAATCTCATCTCTTGGCATAGGTACACTTAAATGTATGAGTGAGAATAAGACAGACAACCCTCCTCAGCTCTGTCCACAGGGGTCAAGGTTAGAGAAACAGAGCCCTGTGGCAAGGTCACACCCACAGGAATGACAGAAGAGCACACCACAAGGACAGTGGAGACAGCCTGGAGCCTATAGCCTAATCCTCAGAGGACACCAATGGCAAAACAGTGAAAATATTGCATCACAAACCATAGGCAATAGAGTTCTTGAATCCCCACTGTTACAAACAAATCACATAGTTAGAGTCTACATTGGGTCAGCACCTCCCACCTGGTAGGATATTAACATAAAGTCTGCATGGGGTCAGCACCTCCCACCTGGTAAGACAGGGAAGGTATGGGATTCCCCTGGGTATGCTGTGAATACCATTGGTTAATAAAGAAACTGCCTTGGCCTGTCCATAGGGCAGAACTTAGGTAGGAGAGGAAAACTAGACTGAATGCTGGGCAAAAGGAGGCAGAGTCAGAGAGAAGCCAGAGATGGATGCCAGAACTTTGGATGCTGGAACTTTAGCCAGTAAGCCACAGCCACATGGCAATACACAGATTAATAGAAATGGGTTAAATTAAGATGCCAATAAGAAGCTAGAGCTAATGGGCCAAGCAGTGTTTTAAATAACACAGTTTCTGTGTGATTATTTCAGGGCTGAGCAGCCGGGAACCAACAAGTGGCCTCCTTCAACAGGAAGGGACAGGCAGAACAATAGATGCTCCTAGAGGAGACAGGGAAGGGCTGAGACCACCTCCCGCTCATCCTGTGGGGGCTCCTGTGGGGTCACAGGCAGAGAGACATCCTCTAGCACCGATACCCTTGGAGAACTGAGAGCCCCACAGTACCTTCCTTATAAAAGGAAAAGAGTAAGTGTATGATCGAGAAGGTGGTAGACTCCCATGTCAATCAAGAGGTCAAGATAACTGTGACCTTGGATGGGGCAAGCCTTTGCCAGTGCTAACAGGAAGCCACTGGCAGCTCTTACCTGCAGAAATCTCTAAACCTGGCTTTCTCATTCCCAGAGACATCTTGGGGATAAGGAGCGCACATCAGAGAGCAACAGAACAAACTAAAGATGTTGCATTTGAGGTGCTTGACCCAAAGTACATGGTAGAAAAACAGTTGTTGCCACTAAGATGGACATAGGACAGCAGCCTGCGTGTTTCCACCCCTAACACTACTTTAACCTCTAAGGGACACTGTGTCTTATAAAATCTGCCTTGACATCCACTGCATCTGGGAAGAATCCTGGAGCCACTGACCTCAGGGGTAAGGCTTTAGTCTACCAGTTCACCAACACGCCTTCACTGGCTACAGAGTTCAAGACATTGGTCAGGGCAACAGCTTAGGGCCAACTGTCAGTCTATGACAGCCACATCTGGGGTGTTCTTTGTCAACAACAGATGGTGACTTCTGACTTCATAGCAGGGCGTTCCACCAGTGCTGAGGAAACACGCTCCATTTCCCCTGTTTTCTCCCATCATATTCTTCCTTCCCCCGGACTTAGAGAAGTAAAGAAAAGCTGCTTTTCCTGCAGATCTCATCCCTACTGTGAGCTTCCAGCCCTTTGGTATGAAACTTTCTAGACACAGGAGTTTTGTTCCCAAGCCACCCTCCTATGGCATTCTGACCCAGAGGCCCAAACCAACCAGGGTATCTACCCAAATGCAGTCTCACCCTCCCAGTAGAGGAACTGACTCTAAGAAAGGAGTGGTGGCATTGAAAAGCAATTATTAAATGTAATAAATGCATGACAAATGTTCTGTGTGTTTATTGAGCCAAGTAGAAAGGAACCTCTGTCCCTCAGTGACCTGCCTGGGGTGACAGATTTCCAATCCCACAGAGCCAGGATACACACAACCGCTGCAGAGGGAGGAAGAAGACACATGGAAATACTCTAACACAATATAATATAAAATATGCTAGTTTGATAATGCTGGAAGATGATGGCCCGAACATATCAAACCATTATGTTTCCATAAGAGCAGAAAACCATTACACTAAAAACACTGAAATGTATCTAGGAGTCTGGATTCTGTGCTGTTCCAGGCAGAGTGTGTTAACTGGCAGTGCACTGCAAGACAGCATGTGCAGTGCAACGTGTGCATGTTGTGTTCAGACCCAAGGCTGCAGAGAAGTGCAGGACCCAAGCAAGTGCTGCAGGAAACGCTTCAAACTCGTTGCGCTTCAGCTTGGGTTCATTAGGTCATCGTGCATTCAAAAGCGTTTTCCTGCTGCCAAATGCTCTCGTGTGCCCCACAATGAGTTAGAGAACTCTAGAATCATGACCCATCATTGTGTTCTAAACTGGACATGGCATACCTTTAATCCTAGCACTCAAGAGGCAGAAACAGGACTATTTTCTTGTGAAGACCAGCCAGGACTTCACAGGGAATTCCATTCAAGTCAGGGACACTTGTTTCAAAAGATGAGGAAGGGGGAATGAAGGGAGAGGGAGAGGGAGACTACTGCCACCCAGGTTCAATTCCCAGCACTCACATGGTGGCTCACAACCATCAGGAGCACCAGTTCCAGCCTATAGACACCAGCACACATACGGTGCACATACATGCACACTCATATATATATATGATAAAATACATTTAGAAAGAACAAATAGGAATTTTAAAGTAATAAAAATAGTGGCTCCAGGAAGCTTAATAACTTGATCAGACTCAAAGTCTGGGCAGCTACTGGAGTGATTAAATCACCTTAAGGGCCCACTGACAAATAAATAGATAAGGGTGATATGGTATAAATACCCAATGGGTTACTACTCAGTCATAAAGAGGGTAAAATCCTGCCATTTTCAACAACCTAAGTTGAACTTTGGTTATTGAAATAAGCCAAGCACAGAAAGCCAAACACCAAGAGAGCTCACTTTTATGTCTATTATGAAGAGACAATCTGACAGAACTGAGAGAAGAGAGGTGGTAAGCACCATCTGGACAGGGGAAGGAGGGGCCCGGGAGTGGGGGGACCAATGGGTACAAAGTTTGTTAGATGCAAGTAAGTTCTGAGTTTCTATTGCACTGAAGGCTATAGTGGCATTTCATTTGTATTTTAATAAATACAGCTTGCCTGAGGATCAGAGAAGTAAAACAGCCACACTGGCCAGCCTTATAGACCAGGCAGCAATAATATACATCTTTTATCACAGTAGCCACACTAGCTTGCTATAGAAACCAGGCAGTAGTGGTGCAGGCAGCCCTAGAGAAGAATATAAAATGAGAAGAGACAGCTCATAGTCTTATTCTGAGATTCCTGGAGGCAGGATCACCATTCAGGACTGAGGCAGAGGTAAGAGCCAGTGGCTGGCTATTTTGCTTTTTGACCTTCAGGTTGAACCCCAATTTCTGTCTCTGAGTTTGTTTGTTTGTTTGTTTTTTCATTTAGGCTGTTATAGTTGAGAATACAAAGTTTCTCTGTGTAGCCCTGGCTCTCCTGGAACTCACTCTGTAGACCAGGCTAGCCTCAAACTCAGAGATTCACCTGCCTCTGCCTCCCCAGAGCTGGGATTAAAGGCGTGTGCCACCATCTCCTGGAGGCAAAATAGACTTCAATGCTCTCTCATCACAAAGAAAGAATAAGCATTTAAGATGATGATATGCTAATTACCCCACTTTTATCAGTATGTAATGCACATCCATATCAAAACACCATGCTTGAGCTGAGAGTGCTCACACATTGCTGTGTTCTATGAATATCTACAATTACTGTATTTGAGTTTAAAAATTAAAGTTAGCAATCAAACGTAATTTAAGGAACACCTGTAGTTTGCCCAGGCAGTAAAAGAACCTAAGCCTGGTTTCTACCCAGTCTCCCATCAGCCACAGAGCGTGGCCAGTACAGCTGGGACAGTTCCTCCAACATAAGAGACCTGGTCCAGTTCCTTTGCAGATACCACAGGGAAGCCCAGGGATTGGCCCTCATCTGTTCACACCTCCTCAGCTCTACAGACTAGAAACAACCCAACTTCCCCTGTTGCGGCCAGCACATAACAGCAAAGGCCCCTCTGGATCCTGGACAGAACACATCATCAGAGGGGCCACCCTGGGTCACAGCGGGCCACACTCACCCTTGTACTGCCCTGAAGGGGGTGGATGGAAACATCCCCAAATGAACCAGCTCTATCCCAATCATTCACACCACAAATCCTGGGGCGGTCCCCAGATGCTACTATGTCTTCAAAATCTCCCACTGGGGGCTCTCAGCTATAGCCTAGTTGACAGGCTAGGAGCAATGATCTTGGGAACAGAAGCCCAGAGCCTGGGTCGTTCCCACATGCCTAAAAAGAGGTGAGCAGCAAGCACATACTGCAATGCCAGAATGCCCTGGAAGACTCCAACCAGGCTAGCTGTGCAAAGGTGGGTTTAATATTAACTTCTCTGAGTCACGGTTCCTTCCCTTGTTACTGTAGCTGACAGACCTCAAAGACTTCTAGTGAATGTTAATGAGGCAGTCATGGAGGGGCTTTGTTCAATATCTGGCAATCACCCCTCACCCAACCCTTTCTATTTTCATCAACACAACAAGTTTTAGCTACTTATTATCAAAGCCTTCAAAGGTAAGTTTGCTGTTTATGTGGCTGTGAGTCAGCATTTTCCTTTCCAGGCCGGTCACAGAAAACTCAGGGAATCCACCACACTCCTGGCAGTTCCTTCCCCTTTCATGGCAAGGTTTGGATCTGAAGAATTCATCCTCAAGTCTGGCACAGCACCGCTGTAGGAGCCCAACACATGTGACTACCACACAAGGGGTGCCACCCCCCCCACTCTCCATCCCTCCACCCCAAACCCTGCACAACCACTCAGCAAAGGCTGGAAAGCCTTCCAAAGAGTAGACACCGAAGGTGTCAGCTCTCAACTTCCTAAAGACTTTGAGTAGTTGCTTTTCATTTTAAAAGGTCACCGAAGAATAATGACTTATAGCACAGGACCAGCAATCTTCCCAGCCCTCCTTTATTAAAAAAAAAAAAAAAAAAAAAAAAAGCATAAGTTTATAGCCATCCCTGTCTTCATGTTGGGGGTGAGGGGAGTTGCTAGCTAGGGCACGACACCTTTACTGTTGCCCAATATCTATGCCCAAGCTCATAGCACACCAGCCTGCAGGGGTCGGGTGGGTGTTTGCTCTGTGTTCCTCAGCCCATACCCCATGGGGCTGTGCTTGGCAAATGCTTCCTCATACAAGAAGTAAGTGTGTAAATCATCAAAGACAGCCACTGGGTTTAAGGTGACTGTCACTTGGGGGCCACACCCCTCGGTTACACCCTGGGTTAGGCCTTTGGAATGCAAGGCCTCCTATCAGCTGCCCTTTGAGTTTCTGATTAGCTACTTAGGGACCATTTCTCCATTCATGCCTTCGGGAGTTTACTAAGGAGTGGGAGGGGCAGAGACTCCTTAAGCCTAAAGGGATCAGGGGAATCCATCCTCTGGAAAAAGAAAAGAGGAAAAGAAAAGAGCCATGGTGAGAAGGGTGCCCAGAAGCTGAGAGGAGGGAGAACAGAACAGAGTGCAGAAGGAAGAACTTAGGGGACCCACAGCACCCAGCACTCGTAAATGACTTCAGCTAGGAACTGACAGGGGAAGGCACCCGCAAGAGAAACCCAGGACGTCTCCACTCATTAGAGCCTTCCTTAGACATCAGGGATGAAGAAGGGCAGGCCTGCTTCTGCTCAAAGTGCAGACAGCACAGGAAGTCAGGACACCAGAAGACTCTCCTCCTAGGTTGACCTTGTCATTACCCTGGACCATGGATCACACTTGACTTCCACCAGCCAGCCGGCCAGGCTGCACTGTGCATCTGCTGTTTGAGAATGAAAGGTGAAGGCCAGAGGGGCAGCAAGCCAAGGTTGCCACTTCCAGCTCTGAACACAACCCTAAGTCTACCTTGCCCTTTCCGGGTCTTGCCCATTGTACAGCTGTGACACCAACACACGCAACTCAAACTCTAGTCCAGAAGAGCAGCTCTGGCCACTCAGTGCCACCGCCACTTCTAGCCTTAGATGCACACTACAGAACCCAGACTCCGATCATATGCTGCTGGCCCAGCGTGTCCTAATGCCACTCCTTTCTCCCTCCCTGCCTTCCGCAATAAAACCCGCTAGAGAGCATAACATCCTTCTAAATCAACCGCACGCAGACCCTCCCAGCTCAACTCTGCTTTACAACTCCATTTTCCTCCCAAAAGACACCTGTAGAGGATAACTGTTGTACTCCCACCTCATCCCACTGAGACATCCAAATGCTAGGCTTCATGCTGTGGAGACATTCAGACCCCACCTCTCCACAGCTTCTTAGTCTAAGAAGGAATACCCAAGTCCTCCTTGCTCACCTCAGTTGCCCTGCCCCACCTTACTCCAGTGTCCAGCAACAGGTGCTTACTCTCTCTAAGTAAGCTGGTCTCCAAGACGGTATGTCTTATCTCAATGCCTTGCCCTTGCAAAACAGGGTGGGCTTTGTCCTAGATGGTCCACTGTGGGCATCTTCCAGAACTACCACCCTGCAGCCACTGACTCGTCAGCTGACAGCCCTTCTCCCCACAGTACTTACTGGAAGACTCCAACATCAACTCTTTCTCTCTCCCACCCATCTGACTTCTTTACCACGCTACCATCAGCCTGAAGACTTGCTCTAATGCACACAACCTAGCCCTGCAGAATAAAACCAAAGTGAAGCTAGACTCTTCACCTTCTCTCCCGCCACACAGTCCACCAATAAACTGACCTCTGCATCCAAAGTCAGCCAGCTGGAGCTTCTTCTGGGCCTGATTTCGGAAGGAGACACAAATCAACAAAACCCCTCCCACATCTAATCAGTTTGCTTAAAAAGCCATAGGCCCCTCGGGCTAACTTCATCTATTCCCTACCTTCCAGACTAGTAGTCCTCAGGACGTTTGTGAGCTCTGCTAAGTGCACCTGTCTCTCTCTCCTACCAACCCAATTTTCTTCCCTCTTCTTTCAAATGTCTGCCAAAATGTGCCTCTTCCAGGAAGCCTTACACGATGCCATACAGAAAACAGTCCCTGGGCTGGAGAGATGGCTCAGAGGTTAAGAACATTGCCTGTTCTTCCAAAGGTCCTGAGTTCAATTCCCAGCAACCACATGGTGGCTCACAACCATCTGTAATGGGGTCTGGTGTCCTCTTCTGGCCTGCAGGCATACACACAGACAGAATATTGTATACATAATAAATAAATAAATATTTTTAAAAAAAAAAGAAAAGAAAACAGTCCCTGCCAGCGGGTACTTCCTTTTCTGTCCTTGTTTTGTTTTGGTGTCCTTATCACTGCAGGGACCCAGGAAAGTCCTTTTCAAGAGGCCAGGGACTCCATCCACTAGGACAGGGTTAGGATGTGCCGAATGAATGAATGGTACTACTGATGGGTCCAACACAGAGAGCCCTTACTGCCCCAGTCACGTTTCTTCATGCGCTGGTCAGAACATCTGCAGCCTCAGCTCCACCGGGGCCTGTTGTCCCTGTCCATCCCCACACCCCAGCCCAAGGTTGGACAATGAGAACGGCAACCTGACCCTGTTTGCTAAATGGACCAAAGAAGGGGGTAGGGAAATGTGGACAGAGACCTCACTGTGTGTCTGCACCAGAAATGACTACAGTACTCACAGCTGCAGGCAGAACGAGCCTGGGGAACTGCAGGGCCTGCAGCACAAGTCAAATATGGAGGCAAGAGGGTGGGCAGCCAGGCCACAGAGAGCCTCTGTCCCGTGACAAGACAGTGTGGACCCTGAGGAGAGAGAAGCTCAGTCACACACTCACGGCGGACTCTCTCAGCCTATGGGGTCACCACACCTACAACTAAGCAGTCAATAAAAAGAATAGTCAGAGGCCGGAGACGTTGCTCAGTGGTACAGCATTTGCTTGGCATGTGAAGCCCCCCCCCCGCCCCCGAGCTTCCATCCTCAGTATAATCAGAAACCAGTGATAACGCCAATAACAGACCTATTTTCACTGCCACGGAGAACTCTCAATGGTATAACAATATGGTACACAGAACACAAGAGCTGTTAGCCCATCCTCAGGATCACACCACTTTGCTGTGGGAAGCCTAAGCTTCCCTCCACCTCCAGGCCTGAGCCTGGCGGGCAGCAGTGACTAACTCACAAGGGCCGAGCAGGAGCTCAATTTCACTGCGACCTGTGGGTGACAACCATGCTCAGACCAGCTGAGGGGTGCGAAAACCATCCCCCAGACACAGGCGTCTCCAGGAAACCTCTTCAAAGTACTTGCCCCTGCTTCTTTCAAGAGGGGCCACCAAGGGTCTATCCCACAACAGGCAGACAAGTCATGCCACTGAGCCCCTCCCTGCAGGACAGTGGATCTGTGTCCCCATATCCTGTTGCTCGACTCCAGGAACAGCTCCTGTCCTCAGACGCCCTCCCATTTCCGATAAGTGACACAGGGGGTCCTTCCTCTACTAACAACGAGAAAGCAGTGAAAAGGGCAGCTAATGGGGTGGAGATGTGTGGTGGACAGCTCTTTGTCAAGGGTGCTTCCGCAGTTTATCTGGGAATGCTGATATGGTGACTTCAGACAGAAATACAAACACCACCAAGGTCATGGATGAGCACTTAGAGATAGGCAGCTGGGCTGTGTGGGGCAGGACCCCCAAGCAGCTTTCCCAGGGTCCTGTAGCCAGCAGAAGGACCTAGCCTGCCTGCAGTGTGGAAAGAAATGGAACAATCAGAAGGCATCATGGAAGGAAGGGCCAGCTGCTGCTGAATATGACTCAAAAAAAAAAAAAACTAACAAGTTTCTGGCTACCCTGTCTGTGAGCCACAGACTGGAGGATGCACGGAATGACAACAAAAACCTGAACAATCTGAGGACCACAGCCAAGGGACAAAACTGCCGGTGGATCAGGCCTAGGGATTCCAGGAAGTGGCCAGAGTCATTGCTGACCAGCGTTGGGGTAATGGTGGGGGACAGGTGTCTTAGGTGGTGGCTGGCCCCTAGGTATACTGAGAGGTGGAAGTCTAGCAAGCTTAGATCTGGATTGTGACACAGTCCCTATCCTGCTGCAGAGGAGACAGCAAAAAACACTAGGCGAGGTAGCCTAGGGATGATCACCTTGGGACATGAAGGTCAAGGACAAAAGGCACACCCAGCACTGTGGAGAAGAAAGGTCCAGCAGCGGGCAACCCTGGAGCTAACAGACAACAGCTGCGCCCTGAGATGAGGAGGGAGGACTGGGCAAACCCAGGGCAGAAGGATCCCCAGACTGTGAAATAACAAGGAAGGATTCCTTCCTCCTAAGACTGTCAGTGGGAGAAAAAACCCACAAAGCAAAGGACAAGGACACTCAACACTATGTCTGTGAAGAAACAGTGGGTCCAGCTGGGCGTGGAAGCAGACTCCGGTCTTGGCCTCCTACAGATGCAGTCACAAAAGCAAGTTTTCAAAGGCAGCATCCAGACTGGGAAGGCATGCCCTTGCTACCCACAAACGTTTACTTGTGTGGACCCCAACCCGTCACATTCTTCTGACACACTTAATTCATTTCATCGTTAGTCATTTTCCTCCTCAGGCTATTTTGGCTGCAAGATAGATTCTAACAAAACAACAGGGATTTGACAAATAAAAGAGATGCTTAAGGATGGGTTTGTCGTAATCCTGCCAAGCTAGGAAGCTGTCTAGAGTTCAGCATATGAGGTGAGAATGAAGGGGGATAAAAAACCAAAAAGCCTGCCTCTGTCTCCACTTCAGAAATCAAGACGCATGCACACAAATACACACACACACACACACACACACACACACGTACACTGCGTACATGGGCATGGACATGCACTCATACATATCTGTGTGCACGTGTGGATACATGCATGCGTACATTCATATGCACAGTCACGCATCCACCCACACAAAAGTAAAGGCAACAGGCAGAACGCTATGGGAGTGGTGAGTTCAGATTCTTCTCCAGCTGCGAGGTGTGTTTATATAAAAACTACCCTTGGCTGCTAAGGAGAAGGAAGGTCTGGTCTAAAGTGATACCTACAGGAAGTCCTACAGACTGTTTTAAATCAAAATGTGATTTTTATCGTTTTTCTTTATTTAACAAAATAAAAATTGGCTACTCCAAGCAAGTCCTCAGACTGACCCTTGGGTCCACACTGAGGACTGAGACCTGCTAGAGAAGGTATGTCCTTGGATACACTCTCTGCTCTAGCAGCCTCAGGTCCAGGAAGTATAAGATGAGCAAGGGTAGTGGCACATGGGCCTGGGCAGCAGGGGTTCTGAGGCAGAATGTGAGGATGCAGGGGACCCCGAACTTTAGAGCTCTCAAGTTTGATGTCGGATGGGCCAGCATCCTTATGGGGGACAGACTGTCCAGCCTGCAAAAGGCACAATCGCTGCTTTGCTTGTTGGATTTTTCTTTTCAGTGCTGAAGATCAAATCCAACGCCTTCCATCTTGCTACACAAGTGCTCTACCACAGAGGTACACCCTCACACCCTCACCCCTTTTTGATACAGGGTCTTGCTACATAGCCTGTCCCTGATCTTATGACTGTCCTGCCTCAGACTTCTGAGTACTGGGATCCGATCCAGGCTGGCCCAACTTGAACTTCTCTCTCTTTCACCTTGGAGAGGACCTTGCTACTACAGCAGGATGGCACCTGGAAAGCCCCAGGGAGGGACTGCCTAGCTGAGACCTGCCACCTACCTGATGTCCTCCAGTCCCATATCTGCCCTCGGAGGATAATCAGGGGCAGGAGAGTGGGTAAGTGAAGTGTGACAGAGTCCACTGTCCCTGCTCAGCAGCGACTTCTCTATGCAGAAGCTCAGCCTGCCTTTGCAACACCCCTCTAGCATCAGTCGGAACCACCCTCCAGGCCATCAGGGCACTTGGGAAAGTTCATAGCATCACCTGTAAAAGACAGTTTGATAACTGGTATAAAGTGACAACAGACCCCTTCAGCCACACCCACGGCCTGAACTAGCCAGGACCACACAATTACTTCCAGTCTAGCATCTCTGGAGCTCACAGTTTTCATCCAGACAGTCTCTCAACCCTCCCTACCCTGGATGCTTTTTTGTTTTGTTTGGTTGGACAGGGTATCCCTTGTAGTTCTGGCTATCCTAGAACCCACTAACTAGACCATGCTGGCCCCAAAGCACAGAGACGACCTGGCTCTGACTCCCAAGTACTACCACACCCACTCAGCCCAAAGCTATCTTCTGGCAATAAGTAAATATATTGTATGTACCAAGTTCATCTTTTTAGATCAATGGCTGATTTCCCTGCCTAATAACTGGAGATGTTTGGAAGTACAATGGCTCTTTGTAGGCATTACCAGGACTGAGGTGGGTGGGCACCAGCATTTAATGGAACAAGGGGGGAGTCAGGCCCCAACAGAATATACTACGGTAAGCACCAGGAAGTCTTCACTGAGCAACCATACGCAGGGTTCAATAGCGTGTCCTGGGATTCTCTGTGAACTGGAGGACATCCTATTGGGGGAGATCTGGGTAGGAGGAGGCAGTGAGCACAGGTTTCCCCCATCTGACCAGAGCCTCCCGACCACTCCCCCCATGGCGTCAAGCAAAGCAAACCCTCTGCTGCCCTCCCTGGTTGTGTGAACCCCACCACTGGTAGATGTGGGGGCAGCTGCTTCCAGCATCAGAGATGTGTGGGTTCCAGCATAAAAGGAGACAGAGAATGTGCTGTCCTTATCAGAGCAAGCCTTAGCAAGCCAGGTGCGGGGAGGATCAAAGCCCAGAGCCACCTCCCAGCTAATCCCCGCCAGGAATGCTTCCTCTCCGGCATTGTTTTCTTTTCTTCCCTCCAGGCAAGAAGTGCAGCTCCCACTCCAACCCTCTGCACAGGGTCCCGCACCCTCGTGCTGGCAGGTCTGGACACCCCAACTTCCCCCAGACTGTCCATCAACCCCACTTCAAAGGGGCCGACCTATCTCGCCATGATGCAGGTGCTCTGAGGCGAAGAAAGGACCTGGTTTTCACTCTCAGGGCTTGGGGTTGAGTCCCACATCTGCCTTTACCTCCTGAACATTCCAACTAGCTCCTGTTTTCTCAATGAAACAACGACAAAAACTCAAACAAAATAACGCCAGCCCCTGATGATGTCAAAGGACTTAGTGGAGCGGAGGGATGGCCTTCATACTGTCCATACCCATCCAGAGTGGAATATATAGAAAAGTGGGGACACTGGGGACAGCTACCCAGCCCTTCTGGCTCTATCTCCCAAGTCCTCTGTCCATACCAGTCCCCCTCCCCCTACTTCCCTACCTGTGTGCACTAGCCTAGCACATCTTTCATTGATCTTTGATAGTGTGATCATGGGGCTACAACAGCGCTGCGGAGGGATAAAAGGACAACTGGGGTAGACTAAGTCCCTGACATATGGGCATGAGTAAGACCCTGATTGTAACAGAACAGTTCTAATCAATGTGGCAAAGAGGCGATGATGTCACTTTTTAGGTGCCTGGAAGGGACTGTGGTTATGGAAACAGGATATTTTCTAGAATGTGCATCCACCTAATCAAGCAACTGAAAGATGGGGCTATCACAGGAAGTAGCTGCGGATAGAATGAACAGGGCGGGGGAGGGGGGTTGGGAAGGGAGGGATGAAGGAGGAAGTATGCAAAATCTTGCCCTTCCCTTCTTGGCAGGAAGGTTTTCCCAGGACAGCTCTTCTCTGCAGAACCAATGAGGATGTCAGTAGCATTACTACTGCCTTTCTCCAGGGAATGAGGAATTCCTACCTCTCTGGACCAGACAGATGAGTTACTGGGAATGTGTTCTCTCTTCAGCAAACTTGCCCTTCAGCTTTCTTCCGCGCTGTGAAGGAGGTCAAGACCCTTAGCAGAGGCAGCCTCTGGTCATGGACTTCCAGCCCTCAGAACAACCAGCCAAAGTAAAGCTTTCTTCCTTAGCAACCACCCAGTCTCAGGTATTCCAGTATGCTATGGTAACACACAAGGGACCAAGATGGAGAGCAATGGGAGCCTTGGTGAGAGAAACGCACTAGCAACAACAGGGAGCTCCAGCCTGTCAGCCCTCACCCCTTCTCCCCTCCATCCCGGCTGGAGTGCGTCCTCACTCCTAAGGCTGTCTTCATCAGGGAGCCATGGCAGCTGTGGCAGTCTTGCTGAGACAGGCACTACCAGAAGAGTGAGGGTCAGAAATTCCTCCACACAGAGTTGGCTCCCCTCCCCAGACCTCAAGCTTGCGTATGACACCACAGAGTTTCTGTGGCTGTCCAGGTGTCTAAAAAAGGACAAAGTTCATATTTTCACATTCCAATAACCAGCTAAGTCTGAAGCCCAACACCATCCACAGCCTTTGGTGCAGAAGGGCCCCTGCATGCATGTAGCTAACCATACCCCAGAGAGCCAGGGATGCTCCAGCCCACATATCCTATCCTATTCCAGCACTGCAGAGCCAACCCTGAGTCTGCACATTTGCCAGCCACCCTAAGACAGGGGCTTTTATACACTGCTGTCGCGGTCAGAACATTCATGTCTCCTCAAAGCTCACAAACTGAAACCTAACCTCCTATGTGGTGGTATCTGGAGGCTAAAGACGCAGGTGTTTGGGTCAGGACGGTGGAGTAGTGTAGGAGGTTCTTCTGTTTATGTGTTGCTTTCATTGGTTGAATAAAAAAAACTGCCTTGGCCTTTTGATAGGTCAGAAATTAGGTAGGCGGAGCAGACAGAACTGAATGCTGGGAAGAAGGACAGACAGGCAGATGCCATGAAGCTCCTGCCTGAGACTAATGCTGGTTAGAATCTTTCCTGGTAAGCCACGACCTCGTGGTGTTACACAGATAGGTAGAAACAGGTTAAATCAAGATGTGAGAGTTAGCCAATAAGAGGGTAGAAATAATGGGCCAGGCAGTGATTTAATTAATACAATTTCTGTGTGGTTATTTCGGGGGTTCAACTAGATGGGCAGCGGGATGCAGCCTGCTCCTCCTGTAACAGTGGAGGGTCCAAAGTCAGAATGGGTGTCCCTAGCAAAGAGCTCACTGTTCCTTTACCTCATGGAGATGTATAGCAAGCACCCTCTGTGAAGCAGAGAGTGGGCCCTACCAAATACCACAGTTGCCAGAGGTATCTAAGTCATGGACCAATAACCTGCAGAAACTACACTAAACACTGTTCACTTCCTGGCCTACATGCTGGGTGATTTCAGGTACAATACAGCAGGACTGACAGATAAAATCTCATCCTATTCCAAACCACCATAAAATCCTGCCAATCCAAGGTCTTCTGTGACTTCTAGGCTTCATTTCACACTAGGTCCCCCACCCCACCTCCCAAAACCAATGTCAAAGTCGTCTAATGGATCATTCTTAGCAAACTGAGTTCCTGAGCCCACTCCAGATCTTGCAACCTTTCTCATTGGTACCCCAGAAGAATGCTGCCCCTCTGAGGTACAAAGATCTCCATCTCTCAGTACCAGAGCCAACTCCTCCCAAGCTGTGCAGGTTCCCTTCTGAGGTTCAAATCAGGCCATGAGCATCTTATTGTCTGACACAGTACCTAAGCCTCCCTGTCCTCAGTGAGGAGCCCAAAGACAGTCAAGATTCTCAGTGGGTCAGGTGTGGGGGACAGCAAAAATATGACTGGGCAATCCCATGAGACTGCATGACCCATATGCCATCTAGCAGGACAACTAGGTGTCCCTGCAGAATGACCTTGAGAGCCTGATCTCTGAGGTCAGCTCGGGGACAGCAAGGACCTTCCTGGTGTGACTGCACTTCACCTCGCAGCTCTACGAGGAAGCCGAGGCCCACCTGAGAGTCAGTGTGAGCCAACATTCAGGGGGCATACGACCTAGTCACTTAGTCAAGAAGACTTCACACCAAGTCCACGGAATACTGACCTTCCCTGGGCTCCGTCATCTTTCAAAGGTTTGCTTTCCCTTTGCAGGTGTGTGTTCTTTTAAGACGCTTTATTCTGCATACTTTTAAATCCATCTTTAGAACTTGACATGGTATTGAGGCAGGAACATGAGGTAAGATTCTGAGGGCTTGGGACTGGAGAGACGGCGCAACAGACAAGAGTGAATCTCAATTTCTGGGCACTGAGTGTGCACGCACGTGCATGCACATACATACACACACACACACACACACACACACACACAGAGAGAGAGAGAGAGAGAGAGAGAGAGAGAGAGAGAGAGAGAGAGAGAATTAAGATAAATCTTTAAGAAAAAGTCAGAGATTCTATGAGCTACAGTCTTGACTTGGAGACTAAAAGCGCATTCCTAAGCTAGAGCAATGGCCCAGTGACTAAGGGCCCTTGCTGCTCTTCCCGAGGACCTGTGTTCAGTTTCTGCCACCCACTCAGGTGATCGATCTGCCACCATTTGTCACTCTACCTCCAAAGGATCTGATACGCTCTCTGGCTTCCACCAGCGCTCTCTCTCTCTCTTAAAAACCAACCAGACCTACTTTTTTTTTGTTTGTTTGTAGGAGGAGTCAGGGTCTCTCACAGAGAGTCTCCGGCTTCTGCCATGTCTGGCCTAAAATAAATCTTTTTTTCCCCCTTATTTGTACTAATTGTTAAAAATGTTGAATGTCCCCAGCCCTAAGGGCTGCCCACTTGCCTTGTAGCAAATGCATGATGAACGCTGTTTCTTTACAAACACTGTAAGGCTTCAGAAACCAGCCCAGAGCAGATTTTCTCCAGCTGGTCCAAGGATGACCAAGACTCCTTTTCTACTTCTATATTACCACAAACCACTAGAACATCCTCAGACCTCACAGCCTCCATCCCAGCATCCAGACACATAAGCAGAAACCCAGAGAGACAAAGCTGCCATTTCAGAGCATGGCAGCTCTTCCACAACCCTAGACCACACATACCTGCTGCTCAATGAAGGTGGCCAGTCATGGCCCAGATTCTGACACCATTTTCCAATAGCAGCCATTCAGGCAAGAATCAGCTAACAGTACGTTATTGTGTCTGGGGACATAAGAGACAAGCTTATGCACTTGTCTCCCCTCAATGTATCTTGGAGACCCCTTCTTGGAACACAAATGGATTAAGACATGGTCCCAGTCGAGAGCCCCAACATTCAGTAGGGGGCATCCGAAAGCAAGCTGTACTCCTCAATGTAAGTAACTCCAAACAGAGTACACAAAGATTAAGAGCAGCAGGGGACCCTCCTGGAGCATGGAGCCCCCTTTTACCTGGAATCCCCCTTTAAAGGCTCTCAAACCTAAGCCCAGAATAGACATTCTAAGTGGAGCTGAGCCGGTTAACAAGAGCAAAGATGCAGGGTCAGCCCCAACGCTGAGATAGATGCACTGAAGTCCTTTCACTGAGGGACTCACTCAGTGCTCCCTCTCCACAACAACTGTCTTAGTTTGCTTCCGATGGCTGAGATAAAACATCATGGCCAGATGTAACTTCAGGAGGAAAGAGTTTACTTCCGATGATAGCTTATTGTCAGTCATGAAGGGGAGTCAGGAATCTGGACGCAGACACTGGAGCAGAGACCGTGGAAAAATGCAGCCTACTGGATTGCCCTCCATGGATTTCTCAGCCAGCCTTCTTATACAACCCAGACCCACGAGCCCAGGATTGGTACCATCTGCAGTGGAATGGGCCCTTCCACATCAATCATTAATCTAGAAAAATGTCACACAGACTTGCCTAAAGGCCAATCTGGTAGAGGCATTTTCTCAACTGAGGTCCCCCTCTTCTCAGGTGACCTGAGCCTGTGTGGAATTAACAAAAAAACTAGCCAGGCACAACTGACCCCTTGCCACTTTGCCATACAAATTTCCCTTTTTGTTTATTCCCAAGCTCTCACAGTAATATCAAAATATAAGACATGGCACAACTTTAAAAGTCCCAGTCTTTAAAAAATACAAGCCTTTAAAACTCAGTCTCTTTAACATATCCAGTGTCTCTTTAGAAATCCAGACTTGTGAAAAATCCAGTCTCTTAACTGTAGGCTCCTGTAAAATCAATAATAAGCTATATACTTATTATTGGTTGTATTGAGCAAAGCAAAACTGACATCCAACAGTATAAACTAAACCATGGAGCTCAATGCTTCTTCACATCTGGAATTCACCTAGGGGCTTCTGAGCTCCAAAGGACTTTAGCAGCTCTGCCTCTCCAACTCTGTCGTTCACAGAGCTCATCTCACAGGCTCAGGCCAGCTCCACTGCACAGCTGCTGCCGCCGTTGGCAGTCACCCCACAGCCCTGGAACCTCCAACATGCTGGGGTCTTCACAGGCTGCACCATCGTTCTCTCTGGGGACTCTGATCCTGTCACAAGCACTAAACCTCAGCCTCTCTCCATGACCCCCCCCCAATCTGGAGGGCCCACTGCAACTGAGGCTGTATGTTCACCAATGGCCGCTCCTGGCCTCTCACAGTGCCAAGCCTTAGCTGCTCTCCATGACTCCTTCAATCCGGCATCTTTCATGCTGCCAACACCAGCACCACCGGGAAGACTCTTACATATTAGCAAGCCAGCCGCCGCCAGCATGACATATATGCAGTCTCGGTTCCCTCTGGACCAAGCTTCTGTGTGCTCACCCTGAGGAAACACTCCTAGATTGCAACTCAGTGATGCTGGCCTCTTCTTAAGCACAGCTGATGACTCAGCCCCAGCTGACCACCGTTAATTGTCCCGTAAAGCAAAAGTTTTCACATGAACAGCCCCGCAAGTCTTGTTTCCTTCGGAAACTTCACGAGCCAAGCCTCCATCGCCTGCACTGCTCTCAGCCCTGTCTTCTATGTACCCACAACACCTCATTTAGCTCTGCACACTCAATGGCTTTTCCAGCCCGAAGTTCCAATCTCTGTCCCAGTCCTCTCCAAAACACATAGTCAGGTCTGGCATGATCCTCATAGCAATTTCTATGTTAGTGAGGGTTTCTATTACTGCGAGAAAACATGGTGACCAAAAGCGGCTTGGAGAGGAAGGGCTTATTTCAGCTTATAACTAACTGAAAGTCCACCATTGAGGGAAGTCTGGGCAGGAACTCAAGGCAGGATCCTGGATGCAGGAACTGAAGCAGAGGCCACGGAGGAGAGCTGCTTACTGGTTTGTTCTCCACGAGTTATTCAACTTGCTTTCTTATAGCCTCCAGGACCACCTTCCCAGGTTGGTACCACCCACAGAGGGCTGGCCCTCCCAAGTCAATCATCAATTTAAAGAGTCCCATAGACTTGCCTACAGGCCAATCTTAAGGAGAAATTTTCTCAATTGAGGTTGCTTCTTCTCAGAAGACTCTAACTTGTGTTAAATTGAAAAATAAAAAAAAAAAAAAACAGCATGCGCCCCAAAGACATTTTTTCACATTGGTAGCGAGGCAGGCAGACCTCTGAGTTCAAGGCCAGCCTTGTCTACAGAGCGAGTTCCACGACAGCCAGAATTGTTAAACAGAGAAAGCCTGTTTTGAAAAACAACCAAAATCAAAACCCAGAAACTACTAAAACTACGACTATAAAAAGCCATTGTAAAGACATAGGGTAAGTCACAAGCTCCTGTGGCCCAGTGTAGGATGGTAGCCCCTCTCTCAGGGGACATTGTGCCCATGCTCGGAGACCTGACCTTCCCACTACAGAAGCCCTCTCTAGAGTCTGCTCACCCCTGTTTGGCATCAGCCATGTGCTGACAATGCTCCATCTCCTAAGAGCTATCGGCTAAAGCCATCAAGTGAGGGGAATCCTGTTGAGAGTTTTTCCCACATCCGTGTGTCTTTCTTTTCTACCTCAGTCACTGACTTTGGGTGAAACACAGGCCTGGGTTAGGTAGTACAAAGCATCTGCAGATAGAGGGTTGTTTTAGGATTTTTGTAAAATGCCACAGGAAACATAGTCTCTCTCTCTCTCTCTCTCTCTCTCTCTCTCTCTCTCTCTCTCTCTCTCTCTTTCTGGAAGCAACAGCAAGCAGCTAGCCTTCTGATAGGCTTGACAACTGAAAAGGGAAGAAGGTTGCTTATGGGCAGTCATGGGTTTAGTTCCTCGATCAAACCGAGTCTGATGTCCACATTGCTTCTGGCTGTTCCAGTTATGCAAATCAGCAGACACTCATTAGGCCTAAAGAACACTTAACATCACTGAGGGGAAGTCAGCTGTCCAGGGAACCCAAGATAGTGAAAAGAAGGTAAAGACATAGGGTAAGTCACAAGCTTACATGATAAGCCCTAGAGAAGACACCTCAGCTACAGCAAGATATACAAGTGCTCAGACATTAGGCAGCCATTGCTGTAAAGGGATTGTTCTGATATATTAACACTTAGTTGGCAAACTAGATTAAAGCACATGACCTTTTACAGTGTGAATGTGGGGGGGTCTCATCTAATCAGGTGATGAAACCATGATGGGGCTGCCCCTTGATCTTCTGTCCTCAGGATACTACCTTGACATGTTGGGTACTGGCAGGACCACTGATGCCCAGTCCTCAGGATATATATGACCTTTCTGTGAGAGAGAGATTCTCCTGAACCCTGGAGAAAGGCAGTGTCCCTAAAGATTCCCTGTCCTTATACCCTGGCTGTCTTGCTCAGAGCAGGCCCTCAGTATCTACTCCAGAAAGATGGGTGACCAGGTCAACTCTGCACTGTTAGTCATAAAACAGGTGACCGTGGTCCAGATGCCACACCACTCACTGAAGACAAAGACCAGAGACAGAGCCAATAGGAGACAGGGCAGTAGCATGATCATTTCTACCATCATCTGTCCTAAGCCCCACATCAGCTTCTGGTCCCAAGGACAAACAAGGGAACCATGAAAACAGGCAAAGATCTTGATTATCGTCACATGGAGTCTTTATTTTTTTTATTTTTTATTTTTATTTTTTGGTTTTTCGAGACAGGGTTTCTCTGTAGCTTTGGTGCCTGTCCCCCACCAATTTTAGTGATCCGAATGCCACTGATCCATGGTTTCTCACACAGTTCTCCACAGAACTGAGTGTGATGGAAACCCAGGCAGAAGCTGGGAGCTCTGACCACGTGACAGCACAGCATCCAAGTGCTTCTCCCAGGGTCAAGGCCTCACCCAGCTGATTGGCTCAGTGATCCTGAGGAGGCTGTATCCTCTGAGAAAGGTCAACTGGACCAAGGGACTAGGTGGGGACTGGGATGCGCTATCTCCCACCGCAGGGGGTAAAGGGAGGGTACAATGTGGATGGGACCACCTGCTGTCACCTCACCCAGGCTAGCTGGTCCACTTCCAGGAACCAGTGTCTTCATAAACACACCTCTGCAAAATTCCACAGTACATGTGGTCCTGAGTGCAGGATCCAGGAACATGATTCAGGAAGCCTCAACAGAACCGGGATAAGTGTGTGCAGAGACCCCGGCCGGCTTCACAAGCTGACTCGCCGGATGCCTGACATCTTTGGAGAACAGAACCTTTACTTAACTGTTAAACAAGAGATTACACATTTACTGGTGGGTCTGTATTAAGACGGGAACTCATTCTTTCTTGCCATTTTACTGCATGGATCTCAGGGAGACTGCCCTCTCCCCACACACTATCCAGAAAGAAGAATCCTTCCGTGCTTCCAGCATAGCTAAGCACTGGTTTTGTACCTGCGGTTCACAGCAGGGAGCCTTACAGGCATTCCTTGCAGGCATTCGCCATCGACTTTCACTAAGATGGTAACTGGACACGTGGCTTATTTCCAAGAAAGTCATGCCGGGCTAGATTCCCCAAATCTAAATAAAGTACAAATTACTCTTTTGAATGTTAAAGATACATATTGCAAGGCAAAACTCCAGCAAAGAAACCATGGCCCTGGAAACATTAATGAAACCCTGGGAAAATGTGCAAGTTTGGGCTCGCCCCCCGCCCCCACCCTGTCCCTTCTCTCGAAGATAAGCTAAAATGTTCCCGGAGGCTGGGCACAGAACCACCGCCATCCCACACACACTCATGCCAAGCATGTGGGTATCAGACAAGAGTAAAACAAAGCCCCTGAGTCAGGTAATGAGTGCCTGGCCCAAGGACGCAAAGCTATCTCTTAACTCCTTCCAAAACTCTTATCATGTTGGGAAAAAAAAGAGCCCATGGCCTTGGTTCTTGTCCTTGGAGTTCAAATGTCAGTGCTGAGAGAGAGATCAAACATGTTACCACCACTTCTCAGGGTGTATTAGAAGGAGGGGCGGGCACAGCTACTTCCGTTGTAGGACATAAACATTCAGATTTCTGACAGCCAGCATGCCCACTAGACCATCCCGGAGGGGAAAAGGCCTTGCAGTCAGCCCGGCCTGACCAGTCAGGGGGCAGGGGCTGACGTGAGGGCACTAGCTTTCTTATAAAAGGCCTTTTTGGGCCCAATGCTCTCCCAAAAGGAAATTACATCAGAGGAATGAAAAGCCACAGGTGTGTCCTTAGCTTCTACTTAGGAAGGCCCTCGGGTGCACAGTCAGACAACCCCTACCCATTCAGCAAGGTCGCCAGCCCCAGAACCACCTGGCAGCACAGGGCAGAGGCAAGCGTGTGAGCCACCTTGTTCCTGCTAAGTCTCCCCTGCTCCATCTCACCCCCCCCCAGAACAAATAGGCGGGGCCAGTTTGTCCCCCGCAGCTCAAGGCTGAGATCCTCCTCTTATTTGCACAAAACCATCTGGCACCACCACGGGAACCAGAGAACTGACGTTCCCAAGGCACGTGGGCCTGACGACAGGCAGAATGTGGCGGAAACAACAAAAGGACAGACAGTAATTCCAGAGGTTAAAGGGACACAGGACAATAGAGATCACAGTCAGCCAAAAGTCTCTGTCACCTCAGCTCACTTACCCTCCCAGCTCATCCTGGCACAGAGAACTGAAGCCCAGTCTGCTAGAGTTGGGCTGGGCTGGCAGTGGGCGCGCAGCTGAATTCGGAAGCCCTAGATGGACATTTACCAGCAACCCCAGTCACAAACACCCACAGGACCAAAGTCAGCACTAATGCTCCAGTGCACGTCCAGCTCCATGAGAGCCCTGCTAGTCACCCAGAAAGCCCAAGAAACCAGGACAACTAAACTAGTCTGTGCTCAGGCTGGGACGGAATGCAGAACCTGGAGATAAGACCACCAGGCACGGGGGACATGTCACAGACTTTGCTGAGGCTATGTACAAAATCAGAGGGCACCCAGTATCCATCCAGCGGTAGCTGAAGAGGATTTCAGGTTTCCGGGAAGAAGCATTGGCAAGAATCACTTACAAATCAGCCCTGAAGTGAAGGGATCAGGCTTGGTCATCACATTGAGCACTGTGTGAAGCCATTTCGGCCACTCATGTAAACAGAGTGGGAACGTGGGACATACTTATAATGGGGAAGCAGCTTTGGGAAACTCATCAACGTGATGACAGCGCGTACACTGTGCTTCTATCATGGAGCCTCTGAAAATGGCTAGGCAGGATAGCGACAACGTGCCATGGTGTGAGAGGGTTAGAGTGGGAGGAGAGTTATGTGCTCTCTATCGTTCTGTTAATTTTATCATCTCTAAGAAATTGCCTTGAAAGAGCATTGTGTGCTGATGACCCATATTGGTAGGTTATTCCTACTAAAATAGGGGCGGGGTGGGGGAGTTCAAAGAATGAGACAAATAACTCACGCGTTGCCGGGTACTCAGCAGCTCAATTTCATAATCGTTATGAGCTGGTTAAAATTACACTCTTGCTAGAGGAGAATGAAAAGGGTCTCTAAGGAATATCCAGGGTGCTTTGGAGAAATGAGGGTATGTACTACAGCGCAGCGGTACATAGCGGACTCACAGGGACAAGGCCCGCTACTATAGTCTGGGTACAGTTTGGTGTGTCCCCCAAAAGGGTCACATGCTAGGACCTTGATTCCCTGTGTGGAGGTACTTAGAGACAGGATGTACCTGAGAGAGGCGGAGCCTGCCAGAAGGTGGCTAGGTCATTGAAGAAACCGCCACGGAAACTTTAAGGTAGGTCTCCTGGGATCCTGTGCTATCGGAGACTAGCTCTGAATCAGAGTGTGGCTTCCTGTTTCTCCCAGATGTGTTCCCACCACCGTGCTAACGCCCTCTATTAGACCCTCAGCAGAGTCTAAGGACTCCTGGACACGTAAGCTCCAAAACTGTTTGCCAAACAAACCTTATTTCTCAAAGCCAACCTGCCTAGGGTGTTTCATTACAGTAACTCTCAGTTGGCTGACACACCCACCTGCCCGTCCTTCCTTAGGAAAGGGATCAGGACCTAAATGCCAGCGTCGACCGTGTCCTGCCCGCCACCCCTCCCACGCCCCAGCCATCCCTTATGCTTTCTTTACCCTGGTACCGTGATGGGAACCAGGCTTTCCATAGCCACCAAGATGACACCTGTTCTTGCTCTGCAGTCTCCACTCTCAGATCTCCACCTCCCACCCTTGAGATCCCCCATGACCACCTTCTCTAAAGTCGCCCCACCCCCGAGATCATCACCCACTGGTGCAGATTTGCAGGACACAGTGCTGCAAACAGTGTGCGGAACTGCCCTATGCCCACCTCATTCCCCGAGTTGACGGGTGGAATCCTCATCCTGAGTCTTGCCCGGTCTCCTTGGCCTGCTGCTGTTTCCATTGGCTACTCCTCCGTGGTTGCCCCTGGGGGGCTTCATCTTCACTGTCCCTACACCCACGTGGCCCCATGTCCTTCAACACCTTGGAGAGAAGCCAAGGCTGACCACCCATGTAGACTACTTCTCTCCCTCTCTCCCTAGGGCCCATATTGCCACCTGCCCCAGGATCCTAAAAGAATATGAGTGAACGTGAGAACGAGTGTCCCTCCTCCTTCCAAAACCTGACCAATTGTGCAAATGCTCGTGCTGGGAAAGGTGCCTGTAATTCTGGTGCAGCATGTTCAGAGGGGGACGGGAGTCCATTTATTGACACTCCTGACTTGGAATTGTGAATGCATTCTTAGAGGGTAAAAATTAACCAGCACCAGCCATAAGAGTGTTGTGGTGGTGCTCTTGCTGCTGGTCCCAGTGAGCTCCTCATACTGATGAGAAAAGTTGCCTCCTCTCAGCGACTCGGGCCTCCAGCGCCACTCAAGAAAGCCAGACCAGAGCAAGCGAGGCTCTGCGTTACTCCCTCCAAATCTCGGCTGAGGTAACCCTGTGTAATTGCACTCATAGATCATAAGTGCTGGCATGTGGTTCACACACTGAACCATTTATCCAAATTAAAACCATACTCCTGAAACAAAGTCAGACCCTTCTAATTGAAAATAAAACTGAGCAGCCTTAAAGGTGCTTGCTTAGACTGGTTCTCTCTCTCTCTCTCTCTCTCTCTCTCTCTCTCTCTCTCTCTCGACGTTCTTCCCTCTTTCCCATTCTATTAATCACCAAGTTTATGCCATCTGTCAAAACAGCTTGGTAAGAAGACTCCCTCATCCTTTTCCTGCAGGCCTGGGTTTTACTCTGTGGATGCCGACCACAAGCCTGAAAACAGCGGGGGGACAGTGAGAAGTGGGTGATCATACGGTGTTTTAGCTGCAGTCGACCAGGTCAAGGAGCTCCAGAGAGCTGTGGTCGGCTGCCTCTGGGTGTCTGACAGAAGACCAGAAAGCAGGGACAACAGGGTCATGTCCACAGTAGCATTATCTCTCACCACCCAAAGAGGGAAGCACTTTCAGTACCTGACAACTGGACCAGTGAGACATGCTGGGTCCACAGTGGAGTGCTATGAAGCCTGAAGAAGGAAGGAGTGAAGGGAGGGAGAGAGGGAAGGAGGGAACGAAGAAAAGCTGGCATGCGGTACGACACAGCTGACCGTTCCGGGCATTGTGCTTCATGAAATAAAGCAGCCATAGGAGAAATGTTAGGTGCTTCTGCTTCCAGGATCACAGAACAGTCCAGCTCATGGAGACAGAAAGAAGAATGGCAGTCACCAAGAACTGGGGGAGAGAAATAGGGGGTGAATGTAAGTTTGCAGGACACCGAGTTCTGGAGATCCCTGGTGCAGACGGCTGCACAGCAATGTGAAGGCACCAAGAAGCAAAGAGTTATACACTTTGAATAGTTAAAATGCTAACGTGGATTTTCTCACGGTGAAAAAGAAAGTTTCAGTTCTCTTATCTCAACCCACCAGAAAGCTTCCCAGGAACATGACTAGCTAAATCTGTCCAAAAAAAAAAAAAAACTTCTATGTGCAAAGATAGACACCAGTCATGACCAACAGACAAATAGGTAAGCCCCACTAACCACGGTGTATGCGCAGACTGTCAACAGTAGTCCTGTTGGAGCAGTTATTTTCAGAGGGGAAAATGTGTGAGCTGCCACCGTGTTTTTAAATGCGGGATATAAAATAAAGCAAATAGAAGGAGCTGAGCTTGGTCAATTCAAAAAGCTCAGGAAACACAAGGCTGTGACTTGCATCTTAAACATCCCCACAAGGGCCCGATATGTTAAAGGATTGGTCTCCAGATTGGGGTGGAGACCTCTATCAGGAGCTGGTAGAATCTTCAGGAGACTGAGGTGAGGAAGTTAGGTCAAGAGGGGTGTGTTCTCTTGACATTGGAGCCTTCTTTCTCTTTGGTTGCCAGACTTGAACTCACTACCATGATGCTCCTCCCCTGCCAAGGGACTAACAGAAAAGAAGCCAAACCGACCATGGGCCGAACGCTCCAACAGTAGAAGCCAGCATTAAACGTTTCTCCCTGGCACAGACCTTCCTGGGTGTGTTGTCACAATGACAGAAAGCTGACTGACAGAGGACACTGGACCAGCTCCCTTAACATTCTTCTAACCTATCAAAGTTGACAATGAGGGCAGGTCCTATAAAAACTTAGTCAAAAAGCAGCTAGAAAGCAAAAACACATCCATTACCTCAAGAGTAAAACTCAGGACAACACATTCCCAACCAGCCCACAAGTGATGGCCCATCCCCCACGCATACACAAAGCCGACCTTTCCTCCACCCCGAGCACCTGACTCTACAGGTGTTTCCAGGAGAGTCAAACTGGACACTCCTGTCCCCATCATCTGTCACTCTGACCTCCGTGTGTAAACCCATCTCCCCTTCCAGACAGGGATCTGGTAACACACCCCATTCAGGAGGAGGCAGGGCGCTTTTCGGACCCATTTGGCACAGGGAATTTAGCAGGACCAAATGAGGATTGGACCTGAAGCCAGCAAGCAGCAAGAGTCACGGTCACTCAGCACCTTGCCCTCTCAGAGTGCCTGGACTTCAGAAGAGAACTGTTGAGGTCTGGCGTTTTGCTTCAGGTCTGTGAGACGCCAGAGGCTGATCTGTTTAGTTCCCTGTGCACATTTCTGATCTACTTTCAAAATGGCCAGTACAGTGTGGGTGAGTAAAGAAGCGGCTAGGAAAGGTGATGGATTACTAAAGTAGAGAGGAACGCCAGAACCAGGCCGAGGGAGGCCTTTGTTCTGGAAGGAATGTGCACAGGCTCAGACACCCTGGCTAATGGCCCAGTGTGGCCCCAGGGCTGCTTGCCCGCCCGCCGGCAGGCCAGATGTGGGCCTGCACAGTTTATTGTGGGCCCACAGCGAGGCTGCAAGCTGCAGCTGTGCTCCAAAATAATGAGGAGAGCCAGGATTCCTGAACCCTCTGGCGGGAAATAACAGGCCCCTGTGAGCCTAGACGAGGCCCGGCTCTCCTGTAAAAAGAGAAGCAACCTACAAGGCCCTGCCCACAATTCCAGAGTGATTTCTTTTCATCTCCCAACTACTGGATTCTGATACATTAAAAGCATCAGGACTTGGTCCCTATTTCTCCTAACAGTTCCAATAAAAAATAAAAATAAAAAAAAACTCCACACAAAGGCTGGAGAGATGGCTCAGAGGTTGAAGCACTCACTTTTGCAAGGGATCTGAGTTCTGGTCCAGTCCCCACACTGTGTGGCTCACAACCACACGGTTGTGCTTGCACATGGTGCACATAAATACATGTTGGCAAACACTCATACATAGACAATAAAAATAGGTGTTTTAAATAAGTAAATAAATACAATCTACAGGAGACGGTCTATCAACTGTCTGCTAAGGAGACAATAATTTCATCTACCTGGAAGTATCCCCTGGTCTATGGAGTGTGGTTTGCCTCTCAGTCATTAGCAGGCACCTAGATTAAAACTTGCTGGGCCCTCCTTGGGAATTTGGCAATCTGAATTGCCAAAGATATCTTTCTAATATCTTTGAAACAGAAACAAGACCAAGCTGTAAGGGTGTGTGACTGTGATTATCTCTCTCCAAAGAGAAAAGGAAGAGGAAGACCCAGTAACTTAATGTGCCATAATTAGAGCTGAAAGGAAGGAAGAGAGATGTAAAGAAAAGCTGGCCTTGGTGGCCGAGGAAGCAGCTGGGACCCGAGTTCTGGCAGCAGCAGCTGAGCCAAGCCGGTCCATTCAAGCACCGTGAGGCGGTCCTCCCAGGGGCTGAGGAAGCCCCTCCTCAGAGCAAGCACACCAAGAACTTCAGACACTGGACTCATGGAGAAACTGCCATCCCATGGTGTGGGCAGGTTGCTTACACTCGCTAACACTTGCTGTCTCTTCCAGAAAATGGAGAAAAATCAGCCTGCGGGAGAGGGAGAAGCAAGCATAAGCCACAAGCACTGGGGAGTGAGTCGCTCCCCAGCTTGGGGTAGACACAGAGACAAAGGTCCGAACCTGTTGGTTGACGCCTACAAGGAGTGCCTGAACCATCTTGGCCAGGTGCTCCACAAGGGAAACTTTCCCAGATCAGCGGCATAACGCTTTCAGCCTATCTTTCATTACGGTTACCCATTTGAGACAAAACACATTAAAGCCAACCTTATTGCTCTCTTTTTAATAGATCAGTATACATTTTAGGAATCTATATATCATTATGATGACACTCAAGAATTGCCACTGTGGGTCAGCAGGATGGCTCAGCAGGTAAGACGTGTCTGCCTGATGAGCTGAGATCAATCCCTGGGATCTACATGATGGAAGGCGAGGACTGACTTCAGCGAGTTGTCCTCTCGCCTTCACACACAGGCCACGAGACACACGGGAATGCACATGCATGCACACATCCCTCATACAGAATAAGTAAATAAACAAATTAAACAGTTAAAAAAGAAAAACGTCCCCCTTTCTGACACACTGGAGCATTCCAGGGGCTCCTAACCTGTGCTGTCTTTCATCTCTTAAGCAAGATGGCCCCAGTCATGGATTCTCCTTTCTCCGCTGCCTTTCCTTGAGTGATAAAGGCAGTCCCCACTGGGCGTCTGTGCTACCACACGAGGAACCTTAAACATGGCCACCCTGAGGACAGATACAAAATAGGAACCAGAACCAGGCATGGTGGCTCATGTCTGTAATTCCAGCTCTTTGGGAGGCTGAGGCAGCAGGATCACCTAGAGTCTGAGGCCATTTGAGCTATGTAGCAAGATCCCATCTCAAAAGACAAATACAAACAAAATAGATAGATGCCTAGCAATGCCCTGAGAAGGCAGCGAGGCATACAAAAGTTTGTGCCACAGGAGGGCTGACACAGACACTGAGGGCCACCCCCAGGGACTCTGAGCTCAGCACTGTGTCCATCACAACAGCAGACAAGCCCAAAGACTTCAAAAGAAAGGTCCCAAGAGACTTGGAAATGTGCATCTGCTACTTTTACAAGAAACAGGCATCAAGAAAGTCAATGTCCCTGTTCCCAAGCGGCATTCGGCAAACTAGACATGCACAGAACATGGGGGCGGATATGACAAAATAGGATCCCAAACTTGTGCTCAGTAAGAGAATGGATGCAGGCACCTTGTCTTGGGGTTTACTTTGTTTAATTTCTTCTGTAGTCCTGGTGATTGAACCCAAGCTCTCATAGGCTACAGAAATACTCCACCTAAAGATACACTCCATCCTTGGTGTGTGTGTGTGTGTGAAATGAAGTCTGTACTTCCTCTCGCTCACTGTAAGGAATTTAGGCAGTTCCACGTGGAGGAGAATCCAGTGAGTATACATCTGCTTCACTATGTACCTTAGACGTTAACTGTGCTCTGGCAGATAACACTCTCTACTCTGTGAGAAGCAAACCGGTGGCTATCAGTTAACCGAATGCTTACTTAGGCAGCTAACCTAATCCCCTTACTCTAGACAAGCAGAAATGGCAGCAAAGGGCTGTGAGTAAATGAGGTTCACTATGTCATTAGGTCACTGCTGGCAGGTTTCTTTCCAGGTGAGCCGAAGACCCACCTGTTTTCCCACTGCTTTTCACGGTCCTACAATAAGGAGGGCCAGGGTCAGTGCACATTTTAAAGAACTATTGCCTAGACCCAACATGTCCATCCAGACCCACCAGACTCCACCCAGTTGCAAAAAACAAAACAAAACAAAAACGAGCCACTGTGTGGAGTCGTTGGCAAGGGTGCCACTGAGGTACTCAGTGGGTAACGCCTCTGACCACCTGGTAGGGGGCATGATCCTATAAAGAACATTCTGTTTGCGAAAAGAAATATCAAGAGCTTTTGCTAGGAGCACCCAGCCCTCCCCACGTCCAAGTTCAAACACAAGGTCAAAACAGGCTTCCCTTGAAAGTGCCCTTTGCTTAGAGCAGGTTGATCCTAAGCAACAAAACAAAGAGCCAGGGGCAGGTCACAAGCAGACTGACCACAAGTAGTTCCAGGGCTTTGGAAATTTGCTTGCAATTTTCCTCATCTGTAAAATGGATCCTTGTGCCCTGGGCAGACAGAAGCTGAGACTGCCAGACAGAGGCTCAGATGTCTTCTCCCCTATTAGGTGTCTTTCAAGCCACCTTCTTGTATTATGGCCTCCTTCCCAGGTTCCGGCTCTGCCACATGCAACCACTCCCATAGCGCCTCCTGCAGCCTCCTGCAGCACAGTAACATATTTTGACCTTGTGAACTTTAGCTATGGAGTCAACATTTGCAAGTAACTCAGTTTCAAAGCATAACAGGCCAGAAAGCTAATCAATTTGCATTCAGAGCGTGGTGTTCCCCGAAGCAACTACTTTTCTATCTTTTTAGTGACTATGATTTGTGTAAAAATAACTCAGCTGCTGCCATCGAAAGCGTTAGCAGCCTCAGCAGAGGAGCTAGCCTCAGTGGAGGAAGTGCTGTCTGAACAAGCGTTCAAATCCAATTGACAGAGGAGCAGCGGCAGCCCACCTGCAGGGGCAGGGCAGCAGAGAACCCAGACGTTCTCTCCCAGAATCCCAGCTACCCCGCCACACTTCAACATCATGAACGGGACGCTTGGCATTTCTTTGCCCATCTGCAAACTGGTGTGATAATACCACTTCCATCTTCCTTCCAAGAGTCCCTCGGGCGAAATGAATACATGCAGAGTTTAGGACACTCAGCCATCAGTCTTTATTGCCCTTCTATCACTCTGGGGGGGGGGTCACCACGACTTTCTCTGAGGTCTGGTTTCTTGCCAGTTGCCCCAGTTAGCTTCCTGGTACCTGGTAAATGCACCTCCCTGCATTTCCCCCCCACTCACATATAGAGTTCTGACCTCCTCCATCTGCCAGCTGCAGTCAACCCCACCCCCTTCCTGAAACTCAAGGTCTCACACAGAAAAACCTTTCTTAATACTTGTTGATTAATTTGCAAATATAACCTCATAGGCCTCAAAGAGGGAGGCACCAAAATCACAAGGACACTCAAATCTCATTTAAAAGGCAAAGAACTAAAAGCACTTTTAAAATGAATGAATATGAACAGAGCAAAGCCTCAAGGAAATGTACCAAATGTCAAGAGTTAGTTCTGATGGGCCGGCTATATAATATTAATAGAGTCACTGTATTCCCAGTTTGGGGTGTGTTTTTAAAGCTCTATTCTGGGCAGGAGGCACACCTCAGAAAACAAAAGTTGGAGTGGGCTTAGACAGTGCCTGGGGCATCCCAATCAGTTGTGATCACCCTCGACAATGCGGTCGGCTGGCCCCACGCCCTAAATGGAACTTTTTGTGTTCAGTCACGCTAGGGAGTCCGGATCACCTGCTGGCACTGGCCAGAATGCCAGTGGGGGGAAGGAAGGGGTTCAAGGTCTCTTCCCTCAGCGTGAACTCTCAAATCAGTTCAAACGAAATGTCTGTCTTCTGGGACAGAACACAGCACCGCAGCAAAGCGAACCGGGGGCCCAGGACCCTCCCTTTTACTTGTCAGCTACAACGCCCGCGTGCCAGGAGGCACGTGTCACAGGTGGCCCCCAGGGCTGCGCCTGCACCCGTACTCAGACTGATGGGAAAAGGCGCGGTGGGACCCCTGCCTCCCCAGCAACCGAAAGGAAAGGGAAAGAGACGCACAGGGCACTTGCCTGGAAAAGGCGGGAGTAAAGTTCTGAGATATCCCATTGCAGCCCCAAGCGGCTCTCCGTCGCCCGGTCCCTAACAGTCTCAGGGAGCAAAGTCCGCTGGGCCGAGGCGACGATAGAGCTGCTCCGCCCCTGCCCGCCTAGTAAGGCGCCAGCGGCCCGGACCCTGCCGGCCCGCGCCCCAGCCGCGTCCCCAGCCCTGCTCAGCTCTGGCAAGCCGGCCCGCGCCACGTCTTTTCCCGGGGACTTGGCTGAGCCCCAGTCCCCGGATCGCCGCAGACCCCGTGGCCATGCCCAATTCTGGATCTCGAATGCCTTTCCCGAGTGCTCCCCGCGTCCTGTCCCCGCACCCTCAACTGTCTCGGTGCCCAGATCTGGTGCCTGCTCGTCTGCGTCCCAGCTCCAAGACCCCGCACTCCCAGGCTCTGGAACCCAACCGGGGCCCCAAACAAAGAATGTGGCGGCGCGTGGCCGCCCCTGCCCTGCTCCTGGCCCGCATACCTGGGCGAACCCGCAGCGCGATCCGGCGGGGCGATGGCCGAAGCGAGGCTGGGCTCCGAGCTGCTCGCGGGCGGGCCCGTCCTCCTGGCTGGCCGCCCGCGCCCGCCGCAGGGCCCCCTCGAGGCGGCTCGGGCAATCGCCACGGACTGCCGGAGCACCGGGGCCCTGCCGGTCACCTGGTCTCATCACCCTAACAATGTCCTGCGCTTCCAGGAGCTGGACCCCCTCCCCGCCCCCTAGGGTTCCAGACCAGAAGGATGAGCTCTTAAAACACCCTCCCACCTCGCTGGCCTCCCTAAGCACCTCTGGGGCCCCAGTACTCTAGAGACTCATCAGTTCCAAGTGCACCTGGAGAGAGAGGTTCGAGTCCCATTCCTGCAAAACCAGTTTATTCTTTCATTCAGTGTGCTGTGCCTACCGGGTCCTACAATACCCTCCTGTGGCTTATATCTAGTGGGGGCCACAAGCGTATAAAACAGCAGTCCTAACAGGACAGCTCAGGATACTTAAACAACCCCTGCAGGGACCCAAATCACACAAGGGTGGAGGCTGGCTTGAAGTTCCTTGATTTCTTAATATGAACCTGGCAGGAGAAGGCAAGGTTGAAGCAAGCCAGAAACCCAGAAGATTCCCTGAATAGCCTTTCTCAGATGAGGGCCTACCAATAGACTGTCCATCCCTAAGATTCAAGTAGCTGGGCCTCTGTCCCAGATTTCTCATTGTGAACTAACTATAAGGAAGGGACAGGATGCTATTTTATGGCCTTTCTAACACTTCTGCAGAAATGAGATGTACTGAACCTCCCTAGAGATCACACAGGAGTTTCCATCAGTTTCAAGTGGATACCAGCAGCTCTTGATGTCTCTGATACTGTTCCCGGAACACAGGGTAGGTAGCCTTACATCTTGCAAAAGAAGGCAAACGTTGCAACTGCTGAGCACATCAACTCTGAGAGTACTACCTGGAGCCAGGTAAGGACACTGCCTGATGCCAACGTACCAAGACCTGTCCTTCTTGCCCTATTGTGACTTCAGGGAAAACCGAACTCGTCAGGATGATGGGAAAGCAGAAGAAGGAAAATTCTATCTGGTAACTCTGTTTTCAGTGCAGCCTTCATCTGAAGCCCTGGATCCAAAGGTAACCTGCTAAAACCCATTTCATCACTGAGAATGCCGAGCCTGGGCCACACTCTGTTTTCCCTCCACCAGGTAAACAGGTGTGAGACCTTCACGGTTTGGGAAAGCTCTGGGAAATAGCCTCATCTTCAGGAGAAGATTCTGGTCATTAGTTCCCTGAGGCAAAGGATTCCCGGCAGGAGCCACAGGCCCTGCAGGAATGAAGCAGTTCTTCCCCCTGCCTCTAGGCATCCAAGAGGTCATGGGGGAGGCATAGAATGCTGGGAAATGATCCTTTAGAAGAGGATAGGAAAGTGGTCACATCCATCCTGCTGCACATGGGGGTGAAGTAGAGACTGTTTGCCCTTTGAACTGGCAAGAAAACACCCCGAAATCCTACTTAATTTGACAAAGGTAAACCCACTGATTGGGATCAGAGACTATTCCAGATTCTGGGCTATTCCTTCAGGCTTTTCCCAGCAGCCTTCCCACTCCCGCCCTCTTCTGAGTCATAGGGTTGCCTTGCTTGATCCCTGCTGCCTGAAGGACTGACTGCGTTAACTCCACAAGGTGTTAAGACCACCCTTGATAAGAATCATGCTTGCTAGCTCAAAATGCGGAAGACTCCAGGCAAGGCTAGGGCTCTCCGTCCCTCCAGCAGAAGTCTTTCCTAAGATCTCCCTACTCTGTTCCCCTTACCCAGACTAAATCGTCCCTGCCCCCAGTCCCTGTCCCTCACTGATGGGGTGGTTCCAGTGGGGTGAGGGTGGATATCCTAACTAGACCCTTGTTTCTGGAATAGTGACGTGGGGGCTAGTGCATGTCATGTTCATTCTTACATTCAATGCTAGTGCTCAAAACACACACGGGAAAGGAAAGCTGGACTGTGCTCCCCGGGGATTCTACCTCAGGCTGCCTGGCAGCTCTCTGGATTCCTGCGTTTTGTCTTCAGATTGAGCAAAGGAGCCTTGGCCTGGCCCATCCAGAGCTAAGCACCCATGGAGCCTCCCCACTTCACATGTCGTGACTTTGAATTTCCAAAATCTTTTTTTAAAAAGAATTATTTATTTATTATGCATACAGTATTCTCAGTACTCTGCCTGCATGTCCATGTCTGCCTGCAGGCCAGAAGAGGACACCAGATCTCATTCCAGGTGGTTGTGAGCCACCATGTGGTTGCTGGGAATTGAACTCAGGACCTTTGGAAGAGCAGGCAGTGCTCTTAACCTCTGAGCCATCTCTCCAGTCCGAATTTCCAAAATCTTAAAAAAAAAAAGCATGAATAATTATCAGAAAAAGTGATCATGTGGGTTTTTTTTTCCATGCTTAGTCCTCAAAAAAAAAAAATCTCAGATTTGAAAACAAAAGTGTCAAACCTACTTAGCTAAAGAAAAGCCTGCCAAGATGGCCCCTCCCTGCCAGTTCCCCCAGCAGAGGAGGGGGCTGGTAAGGCTGGAACCACTGTGGTATTCCTTCCTTCCTCAACCCTCCTCTGCCCCTCTGCGGCCTCCCTGACTCTTCCCAACCAGAGTCTGGAATATTCTTAGTAATTCTGTCTTTGCTATGAGGATTGTCCTCACCGTCATAAAAGCCTGATGATTTTTATTCGTAGATTGATGACATGCATTTTCCTTATTGCTTCCCATTTCACTGAAGATGAATGTTTTCCAAAGACCTACTGAATGGCAACAGGAAACACACACAGGGCAGCAGCATCACCGGTGGTGCGGTGAGGCAGTCGGGTTTGAGTGTGAACATGTGCCAAGACTTTGCCTTCAGATGTCATGTCCTCTAAGAACTTCACTGAACACTTTGCCCTTTCTGTTTTTCCTCTGTCTCCCCAAACATGCAGCTCCTTACCCACAACTCAACAGCATAAACTTCACACGGGCCAACCCCAAGCAGGGTCACCTCACTTTTGTTTATTTATTCAGATTTTTTTTTAAACAGGACCTCACTATGTAGCCCATACTGTTCTCAAACTCATAATCCTCTTGCCTCTGCCTCCCAAGTGTTGTTTTTACAGATGTGAAACACCACAGCCTGGCCCGACCCTTGCCTACATTGTCTGTAGAACTTTCTACAAACCTATGGCCAGTTGTATGTGTAAACTTGAAAAGGATAATGGATGCACAGACTGCTAAACCAACATTATTTAGAAGCCTTTTTAAGGATGTCCCAAGTGCACCCTGGCATTTGGATCAGCACAGTGAGTAAGGATGGCCTTCCCCAATGCTGTTGAGCATCCTCTAGTCCTTTGAGGGCTGAAGAGAAAAAAAGACAGAAGAACAAATGTTCTCTCTTCTTGAGCTTGTGAATTCATGTTGTCCTGCCCTTGAACAGATCACTTCTGGCTCTTACTATAGCTTCCCTGGCTCTGCAGCTGGTGGGGTTTCTTGGCCTCCATAGTCTAACACTAGCCCATCTCTGTAATAGATCCTGTCTTATAGATAAATTCTTTTGGTTCTATTTCCTGGGAAGCCTTCCTGATGTGGTACCATATTCCCTAAGCATGCATGAATGGGACAACATCTACAACATGGATGCTAGGAGACAGATGCAGGCTCGGGATGCTAGGAGACAGATGCAGGCTCAGGATGCTAGGAGACAGATGCAGGCTCGGGTCTTCAGTTTTCCTAGGACCTGGGCTCTGTTCCTGTCTGTGAATGGTGAGTGGTAAGTTTATGGAATAAACCTTCATGGAGTTCTTGCCTTGGGGCAGTTCTATATGGCCCTCTGTTCCTGGATTGGATAGCCACAGTCAGAAAACACAGCCTGACTGGAGCACAGTGAGTCATGCTGGGTGAATCTGAGATCTCAGACTCTTCCTGATGATGGGGGAGCCTTCAGCTCTCACCATGACACTTCTGATAGATGCACGTGACCTTGGCTTGACAACTTCCAGTGATAGGATCTGTCCAGTTTTGTGAAAAACCAACCCATTCAATGAGCGTGGGTTGGCCTGCTGGGAAGACCTTTCTAAGAAAGGAGGCCACAACTTGTGTCCCCAAGGCTGTGCATCAGCCAAGGAAGAATACTGGGGAAAGATCTATCAAGCAGCAGGCTAAAAAGCAAGCCTTTGTTGGGTAGACATTTTGGACAGAATATGGCTGGAGGAGGGAGAAGGTATATGGCATGAGAAGAGAGCCTTTTACAGGCATGGTGTGGGCACTAAGCCTGTGCCAGGGAGGGAGGATGAGTCCAGATGGGTTTGGAACAGGAGTAAAGAACTAGCATAAAAGTGATCCCCCATTGGAGCCTACTGGGAAAGTGGACTGTATGTTTCATGATTCAGTACGGAGACTCAGGTAAGGGCCAGGCAGCAGCATTGCTAAGCTCATCGCTATTAATCCAGAAAGACTTGAGTAAGAATCAGGAGCCATATCACAGTCACCTCTGATTTTTCTATTTCTCCTATGGTTCTGGGGATGGGACACAGGGCCTTGGATTTACTGGGTAGGTAGGCAAGCATTACACTCCCGAGTTTCCCTTTTCTAATCTGCGAAACAAAGTTGTTAAAAACTGAAGCCTGTCCAAGGCCCACCCCCATCCCTCCTGGCCTAGGAAGAAGTGCATTCAAAAAGACTCGGTTCTCAAAAAGTTAATACATGCAGAAGAGATAGGTCCTGGTGTCATTGTTTGTGGGTTCTCCATCTGCCAACTTTCGCTGCCACATTCAGAGAGTCTGGTTTGATCATATGCTCATTCAGACCCAGTCCAAGTGGATTGGTGTGCTCCCATTAGTTCAGGCACACTGTCTCAGTAGGTGGACCAGCCCCTCACGGTCCTAACTTCCTAATTCATCTTCTCCCACCTTCTGCTCTTCACCTGCACCTTGGGGGCTCAATCCATTGCTCTGATGTGAATGTGGGTCTCTGTCTCTATCTCCATCCATCGGATGAAATTTCTCCCACTTCTATCCCCGCCCCTGGCTTCCAACTTTTGCTTGATGATCCTGTTTGCTTCCAACTTCCAGGAGGTTCTGTGTATGCTTTCTTT